>RJWJ010013518.1:0-39736 GCA_004363605.1 Indri indri | reverse complement strand
AAAAAAAAAGAAACTTTTGCTCTGCAAAAGACCCTATGAAGGAAATTTTAAAAAGAAGCTACAGATTGGGAGAAAATATTTGCAAACTACATATCCAATAAAAGACTAGTATCTAGCAAATGTAAAGAACTGTCAAAACTTAACTGTTTTAAACAAACAATTCAATTTTAAAATGGGCAAAAGACATGAAGACTAAAGGGGATGTACAGATAACAAAAAAAAACCAAGAAATGATGTTCAACTTCATTAACCGTTACAGAAATGCAAATTAAAACCTCAATGAGATATCACTACATACCTATTAGAATTGATAAAATAAAAAATAGTAACAACAAATGCTAGCAAGGATGCAGAGAAATTAGGCTCCTCATGCATTGTTGGTGAGAGTTTAAAATGGTATAGCCACTCAGGAAAATAATTTGGACATTTGTTACAAAATGAAACATGCGGTTACCAAACAACCCAGCAATTGCACACTTGGGCATTTATCCCAGAGAAAGAAAAACTTGTTCACACAAAAACTTGTACTTAAATGTTTATGGCATCTTTATTTTTAATAGACACAAGCTGGAAACAGCCTAAATATCCTTCAGTGAGTGAATGGTTAAACAAACTGTGATACAGCAATACCACAGAATACTATTTAGCATAAAAAAATGGACTGTTGACACACTCAACAATCTGGTTAATCCCCAGAGAATTATGCTGAGTTTAAAAAAGTCAGTCCCAAAAGGTTACATGCTGCATGATTATTTTTTTATACAACATTCGTGAAATGACAAACAGTGATTGCCAGGGGTTAGGACGTTAGAACTGAATGTGGTTGTAAGAGGGTAGCAGGAGAGATTCTTATCATGGATCTGTTTTGTATCTTGACTATATCAATGTCAGTATCCTAGTTGTGATATTGTACTATAATTTGAAAGCTATTATTATTGGGGAAACTGGATAAAAGGCATACAGGATCTTTCCATACTATTTCTTACAGTTGCATGTGATTCTACTATTATTTCAAAATAAAAAGTTTAATTTAAAAAATCACTAGGGAGGCAGGTGTGACAGTTGAGAGTTGCTATAGACTGAATGTTTGTGTCCCTCCAAAATTCATATATTGAAACCTAATCTCCAATATGATGGCACTTGGAGGTGGAGCTATTCACCTCTCAAAAGGTGAATAGGTCATGAGGGCAGAGTCCTCATCAAAAGGATTATTGCCTTTATAAAAAGGACCCCAAAGAGATCCCCTGATTTATTCACCAGGTGAGGACACAGTGATAAGATGGCCATCTATGAACCAGGAAGTGGGCCCTCACAAGATATGAAATCCACCAGTGTCTTGATTTTGGATTTCTCAGCCTCCAGAACTGTGAGAAATACATAGCTGTTTGACTTTGGGCAATGTCTTAACATCCCAGAACCTCAAGTCCCTTTTCTGTCAAATGGGGTTAATAACAGCACCTACCCCACAGGGCTATGATAGGGACTTACTGAATAGGAAGTATAGGAAGCCTCATCCCAGAGTCAGTCATATGGTAGGTACTCCACAGAACACCAGTCCTAATTATTGTCACACACCTCCTCTCTCTCAGTACAGTTCACAGCCAGTGAACATCATTTGAAGTTCACAGGAGAAATAACAAGAAGATAGGAAAATTGGAAGACTTGACATTACATTGAAGTTGTGCAAAGATTTAGTGTGTAATATCTGAGATGGATAATTTATGAGAAACAAATGCATTTATAATTTAAGCAATTTTATGAAGTAGAAACAAAATCATTGCCCAGGTTTATGTACCTTTTTTTTTTTTTAACGAAACAAAGATCCAATTAAACAGCCTGAGTGGAAGCCTGAATGAGCATTAAACAGAGGCACAAAAGTGATAAAGATAATTCTTTGCTAGTTTCCCCAATTGCTAATGATAATAAGCAAAATCAATTAAAATGTTTCTAAGATGACCTTTTCTCTTCCTTGGAAAGAAATTTCTGAGATATTCACACTTACGTGAATTGAATTCCCCAGGTTTTTGTGCTGCCTTCATTTGAGGAGGATTCTTTTCAAAATCAGTAGAGAGTAGAAGGGCATGTGGAATATAATGGTGGAGAGAGAGAACACAGGCAACTGAAGAACCTTGAAAAAAATGTAAATTCATTTTAGGAATTGTTTTTATCTCCTTCCCTGCCTAGCAGCTAACCATCAACCAAGTGGACTGATCAGCATTTTGCATGTTTATTCTGCCCTGATCATCCATTGATAAAAAGAGGAAAAGAAACAGACTGATAAAATTTAAACAGTCTGTAGTATCTAGGATATCTTCACAGCCTTTGTACTTTGAACCATCATGGATCCAAGAATTCATAGGACACAAATTAAACTATGAATTAGAGAACAAAAGAGATTTGCATAACATGGAGAATATGATTTTCTTAATGAGATTTTACTGTTTGTGAAGATGAATCTATTACCCTAGTGACATATTTAATAGAAAGAACATGAACATTGAAATTAGACACTTTAGTCAAAACCCAAGCTCCACCACTTACTAGTTGTGTAAACATAAGTCACTAACCTCTCTGACTTGCAATTTTTTCATTTGTAAAATTGGGGTTAAAGTAGCTATCTTGCTGGTAGCTGTAAATCAAATGAGATGATGTGGTTTATGTAACCACCTCAGTACCCAGCTCATAGCAGGAGCTAAGGACAGTGTTAGATCCTTTCCTTCTTTGCCCTTGTATCTGTCGACTCTCTAATATTATGGCTTATGATTGTGCTCAAGTTCCCCCCAGCTTGTGATTATAAAATTGATCCTCAAGGACTGAACCCTGACTTTTAAGGGCAATATTTTAGGAAGATATGAGGCCTATCAACCCTGGATACTCCATTTCTAGGTTATTATTAACAAATAAATCCTTCTGAAGCAATTGCAAACCACACAGACCAAAACTCACATAATGTTCATTCTTTGTAATATTAAAAAACAGAGAAAGATAGGTAAGAAAAAAAAAAGTAGGTTGAAAAGGTGCTTATATCCACTGACAGGAGGTCCTTCATAGATCTATGGGTTCATTCTCATAATCATCTCATAATCAAAGTGAACGATCTCCCCTATAGCCTTAAGCCAAAGTCCCTGACTAATGAAATGAAGCTCAAAGACCTGCTTTTAACCCAGTTTCAGCCACCCAAAATTCCGAATGTTGATCGTGGTAAAGTGGTTGTCTCCTTGAATGAGAGAAGGGAGGTGGTTCCTATGGATCAAGAAGAATAAGGATTTAAGCCAAGGTTGGAGGCTCTGCTGATTTTTTATCCATTATGCCTTCATTTTCTATTAATACTTTCCTAATTGAATAGTACCAACATACCATTGTAGGATGTATTCTGATATGTGACCAAATGCTATTGACACACATGAAATGGTACAGTGTCAGAAAACTCTGATCCTTTTTTAAGTTTCTGGTTGGCTGTTCATCATCATATATATGGCAGATTGTTACAATAATGGCTTTCGATGAATGGCATATCCTGTGTCCACACCTCTTTGCAATGTGCCTTGCCACTCCTCCCATCAAGAGGTAGAGTCTATTTCTCCATTCTTTGAAACTAAGATGGCCTTGTGACTTGCTTTGACCAGTAGAATGTGGTGAAGTGATTGTGTGGGACTTCCAAGGCTGAGCCTGAAAATGCCTTGCAGCTTCTGCTTTGACTTTCTTGGAACGTTCACCATGATGTAAAGAAGATTTATCTACTGTACTGGAAGATGAAAAGCCGTTTGGAAACACAGGCCCAGCCAGGAACCAACATTAACCACCCTCAGACACATGGTTGAGATCACCTCGGACCAGCTAGCCCTAAGCTGATCGACCAACTCTCTGAGAATATGCCAATGTGCCCAGTCTACACTAGTGAAATAAAAGAAGTTCCCAGCAGAGTTCAGCCCAAATTTCCAACCAAAAGAATTGTGAGCAAATACAAACTTATAATTTTAAGCCACTAATTTCTGGTTTGGTTTTTTACCTAGGAATAAATAATTGACCACTAGGTTAAAAACCTTGGTAAACTTTTGGTAACAAATAAAAGTTAAGCACAGAAAACTAGTCACCCCATCTCCCACTTTTATTATATCTAGTTTTCTTTTCTTCATTTCTTGCCTTTGTATTTTTGCAACTTTCTTTTTACGAGCATCTTTATTGGGCTAAAATGATTGTATGCTAACTTGAACAACTAGACTATACAAGAAAGGACTTAAAAATTCCCTTTCCAATGTCCTCCAAGACTTGGATTCCATTTATATGTATTTTTTTTCTTTCCATAGACCTGGAAAAAATAAACTGATTTTTTCAATAAGTGATTATTCTTCTCTTTCCCATGTTTGGGAATCTTTATGATTCCTCAGACAGTTCCTTCTGAAATAAACTTTCCTCTTCTCTCCAGGTCGTCCCCAGTGGATTCACCTTTACCGACTCTGGAACTAGTTTTCTGCAACCTTTGACATTACTGACGACTCTCTTTTTGAAATGCCTCCGTTGGTTTTCTTCACTGCTCTTTCTTGGGTATTCATTCCCCTACCTCCCAGTCTTCTCCCTCTAATCACCTTTTCTAGCTTCTTTTCTTTGGGACATTCAGCACACCAGCTCTTGACCCTCTGCTCTTCTCTGCCCATCTCACTCCTGTGGCAAACTCATCCACTCTTAAGGCTTTGTCCTGAGAATTTTCATCTCTACCCAGAGGACAAACAAGTCTTAACCTACAGCTCTGATATCCGTATATCATTGGTTTTTCATAAATACCTGTGAGTTGCTTTTTCATGTGGAAAATGAAATATGCACATTGACTGTGATTCTAAGCATTATGTTTGACAAAACTGAAAACCACTGGAAATCTCTTAAAGGGTCTTGATATCAAGAGACCTCCCACCTGACTGTGAAAGTTTGCATATTAAATTCCAGCCAAAATATTTCCTATCTTCAATGAAGAAAGCCAAAAACTGGGAAAGTACAATTCTTATTGCAAACCCAAAGGCTCCAGATGAACAAAAGATTCAAGTATTAAATAATCACATGTAACTGCTGTTTAAATACCTATATGCGATACTCACTTAAGCATTCAAGGATGCTTCTCACAGTTCCAAATGTGAATCTGCCAGTAGCTCTGGGCTTTGAAGAATGAAATAAAACAATAATTTTAATTTTATAAGCCCTCGGAGTGAAAACAACTGAGATGTAGCCTTTTTCTGGCTGTGGTGTCTTCCAGTCCCCGCAGGCCAATTAAGTTCTTTCAAAGACCCAGCAAAGGCTGGAAGGTTAATTAAAATGTGTAATTTTTTTTTTAAAAGGAGAAAAACCAAACTGAGGATAATATACAGTGCACATACTCCACCAGCTGCCTTGGAATCAACATTTAATAAACCAGCAGTGGTGCATACCACCTGTTTTATTCCTCCATTTCTGCAGACATCATGGGTGCAAGTACCAAAGTCTCAGTACCTGATGTTTGCAAAGACAATGAATGGAATGGCTCTCCATTCCCCACTCCCGCTCTATTCCTTTCCCTTACACAGGGACCTTGCTTTTTCGCGGCTTTATCATCACATTGTCCTAACACTTACTCCCACAGATACTTGATCTTTCCCCACTGACCCGCCTCCAGAACCTCACAGAGAAATTTTTCTTGCACCTCCTGTCCCCCTCCACACACAACTTGCCGGTATGTTTTCTGCTTTTCAGAGTGGCAGCTACTTGGCTAGTTAGCTAATGGCCTGTGAATACGCTAACCCTCTCTGGAAACACCCGCATTATAACTGAAGGGCCTGTACGATTAGAAAGTCCAACAATGGAATTGTGATAGTCAGCCTCAAAGAGGGCCCCACTGATCCCTCCCTTCTGGTATTCACACCTTTGTCAAATCTTTTCCTGCATTTTGTCAGGGTTGGTCTGGATGATCAATAACATCTGACAGAAGTGATGGTGTGTCACTCCCAAGAATAGGTTATTTAAAAAAAATTCATCTAAGGTTTTGTCTCTCTCTGTCTCTGTCTTTATCTCTGTCTCTCTCTCTGTCTCTCTCTCTGTCTCTCCTTACTTGCTCTGAGGAGAGTTGTACTGTGGGTGGTCTACGGAAGGTCTGCCTAGTAAGGAACTGAGGAGTCGTGAATGATCTTGGAAGTGGTTCCTTCAGCCTCAGTTAAGCCTCAGAGACTGCAGACTTGATCAATTCCTTGTCTGCAGCTTCATGAGAGATCCCTACCCAGAACTACCCAGCTAAGTCACTACCAGATTCCTAACCCACAGAAACTGGGAAATAAACACACTATTGTTTTATACCACTGAGTTTTGAGGGAATTTGTTATACAGCAATAGATAGCCAATACAGGAAGTTTGGGTCTTTCCCACATGATGGAGCCATTTAGTGGCACACAGAGCTGACTTGCTGAGGTAGAGTGAGCTAAGCACTCTTTTCTGGGTAATTCTAGTAACAAAAGAGAAGGAGAGCAGACACTTAAGGAAAAGCACCACATGGTGCATGGGGACCAACAGGAAAGTGTTGCTGGGCAGACTGTGCCAGGACTGGAGAATGGATGGGGTGGTTAACTGTTCAGGAGTCCAGGGCTGTCTCCCTTGTTAGGTTAGACTTCGAAGCCTCCTCTTTCCCCCCTATTCTCTCTTCCTCAAGCCTCAACTACTCTTAGGGTATAGACAGACTATATATTGTTCTCCATCTCTTTAAGATTGTCTGTCTTGTACCTTGTACCTTCTCTGTCAAGATATGTGTCTCCTTTCTTTCTCTAAAGAAACTTATGTGTGAGATGATATACATATATCTCCAAACATCGTTTCTGGTATCCAGGAAATGCTCAGCAAATACTAGTGTTCTTTCTTTCTGTTCTTCCATCTGAATAATTCAAAGCAACTCTAATAACTCATAGAGATCTAGGAAGAACCATAAGCTTTACTGTGTGATCCAAGAGAGAGGAGAAGTATATTATTATCCTTTTAGATGTGCAATAACTTGCCAAGAAAGAGGAAATTATTTGTTTGCCCTAATTTTTATGTTACTTGTGCTCTACCAGCAGATAGTACTTAAAATACACAGGATTGAAATAAATCTATAAAGGTTGTCTAAAGCACAGATGAAGCATAGATGGATTTTTAACTATTACTTATATAGCAAGAACTATCTCTATGAAAAAGACTTAAAGGTAAAAGACAACTTACAGTACATCCAGACTAAATGCGCATCACATAAGAAAATCTCATATTGACCACATTTTAGAGACAGAATGGTAATAAACGCCTGGACTCAAATCCTAAGTCTGTCCCTAATTAGCTGTGTACCCTTGGAAAACAAACTCTCTGAGCCTCAGTCTCCTTATCTGTAAAATGGGAATAATTATAACAACTGACTTTGAGGGTCGTTGTGAAAATTAAATGTGTGTGTGTGTGTATCTGTGTGCCTGTGTGTGTGTGTGTGTGTGTGTGTGTGTGTGTGTGTGTGTGTATAACATGCTTATACCAATGCCTGGTATCAGGGTCACTATCGTTTTCAAGTGTCCCTTGAGCTCTAGCTTGAAACTTCAGAGACAGGGAATTCGGTACCCTATAAGACAGACCTTCCACTGTTGGACAGTGCCAGTTCTGTTCTCTCAGACAGAATAAAGCAAGGCTACTCTTTTTTCAGCAAGGCAGACCTCCTGATACTCATGGGAAGCTAGAGCCTCCTTCTGTCCTGTGCTTCCTATCGTGAAGGGTTTCTAGACACTACATTCCCTGGCTGCCTTCCCCTAACTGCTCCTCATTTGTCAGTTGTCATTCTGGAGTGTGTCCTGCAGGACTAATGCCATGCTCCAGATGTGGCTTAGTAAAATGGGGCTAGGGTTTCCACTGACAAGGAATGACTCTGTGCCTTTACCAACACAGCATCCCATTGTGCTAGCTTTTTGGATTTTAAATAATTACTTTATTTATTTTTGGTTTTGGTTTGTTTGTATGTAATATTATAAAATAAAGCTTATTTGGTACTAAATGTAGGTCTTTGTCTCTTGAGTTTTACCTTATTTATTTGATTTCAGCCTTCTGTGTATTCTATCCTACTAATAGCACATTGAATTCTATTTTCTCTACTTTTGTATTAGCTACAAAGCTACAAACCAGACAAGAAGCTTTCATGGAAGCCATGTGGAAAGGATCATTTTCTTAAATAGCTGATAATAAGAGAGGGGCCCTGCTCCATCTCAGTGGATTGAACAGAATGAAGGTGTTGGGCATCTTTTGGACCCAACCTACTCCCGGGTGATGTGGCCCATAGCAGAGAAAAGCCATTGACCATAGCAAAATAAATGAGTGAATAATTGAATGAATGAATTGTCAGGGAGACATTGGGAGGAGGAAATACACAAGCTAAAACTCACGCAAAGCTAGAAAGGACCAATATCAGATACTCCCTGAGAAAAGTTTTATTGGAGGAAAGTGAGTGTATTCCTGAACAAGATAAAAAAAAGTCATACAAAGCAAGATAACTGGAAACATTCAACAGAAACTGCAGTTATTTCATAATTCACTGGGCTCTACTAATACAAGCAAGACTTCTTCCCTAGAAACCTTGGAGGAAAAAGCCTTTTTAAAAATCTCGTAATAGATATAGACTTTCAGGCCACCTGATTTGGGCCTTCCACACATGCAGATAACTGTGAAATATAAAATACATAGATTTTTTTTCCTTGAGGAATTTGCTTTAGAACTACAGAGAGAGAATGAAAACATGTAAGTAGAAAATAGGAATATTAAACAGCAACAAGAACCTAGGGGAGACCAAAAAAGGGGGAAATGGAAAGGAAGGCAAAATAACATTAGCCTATTGTGTGCTGAGTGCTTTCCATACATGATCCCCTTTGTTCCTCCCCAAGATTCTTCAGTGTAAATTATCCATTTTTACAGATGTGAAAGCTGATACTCAATGAGTTGAAGTAACTTGCTCAAGGCACACAGGTAATAAGAAGCTGACTATAACTCAAACCAGGTTTGTTTGTCTCTAAATCCTAAACTCCCCTAATGTGACACATTGCCTCTTTGCGTTATAGTCTATTTGGGGAGAATGAGTATATGTAAATTGAACAAAACAAAATATGACAGGAAATATTGAATTGATAAATTTATAATTGATAATGTTGATAATTTTATAACATAGATTAGAAATAGTCTTGAAATTTGAAAGCAAAGAAAACCAAAGAAGTCTAGAGGTATCAGAGAAGGTGGTGTCATAGAAAAGGTGACCATGTGTTGAGCCCTGAAGAATTGGCTGTAGAGCTTCACGGGTAGGGAGTGGGTAAGGAAAACAGAGGCCATCTCAGGAAGAAAAGAAGAGTAATTTCTTACAAAAATTTGGTAAGAACTAGCGTGGAGCATGATATGGAGTATAAAGTATCAAGAAGTGTAATGGTGTAACCACTGAAAGGGGTCAAAAAAAAGTAAGAGGAAAAGATGCTTTTAGGTGAATTTTACAAACTAAAATCTCAGCAAATGAAACAAAAAATCTGATAGGAAAATAGGGCTTAGAGTAGAAATCTGAGAAGTCATCAACATTGAGGCACTCATTGAATTTAAGGATCTTACTGATGAAGAGAAGAACTCAGAGTAAGTGACACAGCATTGCTGAAAATCCACAGCTATATAATGAGAAGATCTAGTGGAGAGGATTCTGGTGGAAGGTCACCAGAATCCCAGGAAGAGACGCAGAACGATGCAGTCACAAAAGCCAGAGTAGGACAAGTGTCAGGCGTGACAGACTGAATGAATGGCTTCAATTCTCCACCACTCCCTACAGCCACACCTTCACCATGGCCTCATCATGGTGGATGAGGTTCTCTGCGCTTAGACTTTGGGTTTACCTTTGTGGCTTGCTTTGGCCAGTAGCATGTGGGAAGAAGTGACTGTGTCAGCTCCATTCCTAGGGAATAGAAGGCTTTACATATTTCTATTTGACTTCTTGCGTCTCTGCCATTTCCATGAGAAGAACATGCCCAGCTACTTGCTGATCATGGGGAGAAGATGAGAGAAATGTGGAGAAGAGCCTTCCTGGTTGATCTTATCATAAACCAAAGCTACCGCAGCAGTCACAGCCTGAAGCAAGAGCCACTAGCCAAATTCATACTATAGCAACCGAATCCCAAACAACTTACAAAAGGAGTGAGCAAAAATATATGATGGCTATTTTACAACACTGAGTTTGGAGTTGGTTTGCTATACAGTCACACCAAGCAGGAGGATAGTTGACTGTTTCAAATATGTCAGAAATGATATGGAGAAAAGTCTACTGAATGTGGAAACAGGGGAGTCACTAGAGAGCTTTAAGAATGAATGATGATGTTTCAGGAATGTAGCAAGTATAAAAACTAGATTTCAAGGAATTAAGCACAGCAGAAAGATCCAGGAAATGGAGTTGTAAGAAGAGATCACATAGTTAAAAATCCTCTGGGTTAAAATAAACAAGATAATAGCTAGCATCACATCCCAATGGAAGTGTCTTAACCAGAAGGAGTCTGTGGGGTGTGGGGGAAGGGCTTAGGGTGGCTGATGATAGTACAGGGGGAGGAGTCCCCCGAAATCAGATGTGAATGGGGTACAACACAGAGTTTAAAATAAGTGACTTTCACAATCACCAAGAGGATGTAGCGGAGGAATGGGAGTTAGGTGGAGTCAATAGGCTTCATTTCATGAAGGAGGTATTTTTTCAGTGAACTCTTTGGATCATTTAGATCATCAGTTATGAAAGTGTAAAAGAGTATTATTTGCTTGTCTTTGAAATTTCTGTTTTCAGTGTAAATTCCTTACAGTGAATAGGGCTCTGAAGAGTCAAATTCATATCCATAGAGTTATAATACAGTTTTTGTGATGAGAGAAGGAATTTGACATTCTACATAAAATTAAAGTCCATAGCTTTGACTGTTTCAGGGTATTTCTAAGTGACTAATCATGACGTCAAAAGGGGAAGTGAGAGATCAAGGGAGTCACTACATAGGGAAAGAAGTATGTTGTATTGGTGCGTTGGAAGAGAAGTATGATGCATTGATGCCCTTTGCTGTTACTGAAACACTCTTGGCCAAGTAGGGTGGTGCTATCTCAATGTCTCTATTACCCAGAAGTTCATGAGGTTTCCTTTTGCTGGATTGACTCACAATCTCCAGCCAAATATATGGAGGTGTCTGTCTGGAAACCCTTTAAAATGACATAATAGCACTATGGAAAATGCCTATAAGCAATCATAGATGACACTGGCTCTATTTTTAAACACTGGTTTGCAGTGATGTGCCTCAAACTAGCTGAGACAAATGTATCAGAGCCGTCTAAGCAAAATGGAATGGGAGCTATCTTCCTAAGACCTATTCTTGGCAGGGCTGCTGCTGACTCATCAGGGGAGATAGTGAGCTCCATGCCATCATCGGCGGGTCCGTCCACCTCATTTCTTCTCTAATGGCAAGTCAGGACAATATTTACCTTGTCTGCTCTGACTCCCCGGGGTATGACGAAGTCCTCCCCATGGTACAACACCCTTTCTTGCCCACCCACCTCAGGCTGTCTGGATCATCAGTGAAAAATTGAGGCCCAGATGCATAGTGGCACTGGCCCATGGGCTCCAGCCACACCTGCAAGCAATTGAAGCCTGGGTTTATTCCCAGAGAACTGTCAGGTGGGAGGAACATACTTGTTAGGGAACGGGAGAGTGTGAGAGGGTGGAAGGAGGCATCTCTTGAGTTTACAGTAAAGGAAATACAAATACACTCTGCCATTGGAGGAGATGAGAATTCAGTGGTCCAGCATGCTACTGAATAGTCATTTCCAGAAGCACATTTGGAAGTATTACTTGGGGCAGGGAAGAAGAATATAGGATGGATCTAATGTTACCTAGGATACCCCTAGGTCCCCCTAGATTGAGATTTTTAAAATTCACCATTGCAATATGTCACATGGCTTATGACTGGCAGGAATAAACTATACCAATCATAAAATTAGAGTAGTTCCCTAACCAACGAATGAACAACTTGTTCTGGATGTTGTTTGTTGAAAATCCAAACCATTCTAACCCTTCTATGTGTTCCCCAGTATTGCAGCGTTGAGAAGCTCAGAAACCACCATTCCCAGGTTCCCTTACCAGAGGGCCCAATTAGATTTGGCCAATGAGAAGCACTGGTCTGACATTTTGTAGATAAAAGAGTCTTTTTTTCCCTAAGTGGCAGTTGTAGATCAGTGTGGCTGTCAGCAGATCCCAGATGTGGTGGGGATTTTACTGAGGCTTTCAGGCATCCTCTTGAGAGCACCCACTCCACATGGGAGTCAGCTTAGACCATTGGTGATGGTTTCTGAGAAAGCTGTTCTGTCATGTTTCCTGAAGGCAACTTTGCTCACCTTTGCTCCCCTAGCCTCCCAACATAAAATTCCAATTGTGCTAGACTCTGATTACCTTAATTAAATTTCTTCCTACTTCAAATATCTAGAGTAGCTTCTGTTTTATGAACCAAACCCTGACTGATAGGCAATCTATATGCTTCTGATTTTAAAATGTTTACAAATACTGGGCTATCCTGGTTATTGACCTGAACTAAATACTAGCAAGCCATATACATACTCATCTGGGTTGAAGAAGCACAGTTCATGCCCAAGAATTCATGAACGATATGCCTTCATGCATGCAAAGAACATTTATTGAATGCCTCTGAGTACCAGGACTATTTTACCAGTATGAGGAGCTTGCATTCTGGTGAGAGAAGAAAGATTATAAACAAGTAAAAGTATGATGTATCTCAGCTGGCGATGAGTGCTATGGTTAAAAGGAGGGGTAAAAGGGACAGTGTGCTGTGGGCAGAGGGTTTTTTATATATGGCAGCTGGGAAAGGCCTCATTGATAAAGTGGTAATATTTGAGCAGAAATCTGAAAGAAATGAGACAGTCATGGAACTATCTGGAAGAAGAGTTTTCTCCCAGTGTAAAATCTTGGCGGCATGAACGTGCTTAGTGTGAATGAGGGAACAATATGCCTGGAGCACAGTGAGCAACGGGGAGAAGAGAAAGAGATTGGGTCAGGAAGGTGAAGGTGTCCATATTACATGGGGTCTTACAGATCACAGGAAAGATTCTGGCTTTCACTCTGAGTGAGATGGGAAACCATTTTGCTGCATAGTTTAAAGCATGTGTCGCTTTTTGTATTAAGGAGAAAACAAAGACAATTTTATTTTTAAAAAGTAGAATTTGAGAAGATACAGATATGACATTCTATCCTCAAAAATCACACTGTACCATGCTTTCCAATGGTCAACTACTTGTCAAACATGATCAATTGGCTTATTGGCTTTTGTTTGAAAACCCAGTTTTTGCCATCCTAACAATATGGCTTATAAAGTGACTGTAAAGTGAATTCCCCATCTAACCTTTTCCATAATTTCCTGCAAATTGCAAAATAAAGGCTGAGCTCCCCAGATGGCTGCAAGACAATGTTGGATTTAAGGAGAGGCAGGAGGCTAAAAATAATAATAACTTAACACTAAGAGAGAGATGCATGTAATTTGGCCGAGATGACTTCCCTGGGAAGAATGCCCACTTAATATTAGAGAGTGTCTCATTGGAGGGAGCTCTAGCACAACAAGCACCATGGAAGTTTTTCATGGCTGCATTCCACATTCCACTGTGCTGAAGAAGACATCAAGATAAAGAGGCACTCTGCCCTCAGAGGAGCCCATTTCAGTTCTTAAGGACTATACACAAATACTATGCCAAGATTTATCGAAGCTTGGGGACTCCAAACAAGCCTCATAAAACAAGCAGCTGAAAGCCAAGTGGGGATTGCAACGAAATGATGAAAAGAGGGGCGGGGAGAAGAAGAGAAGACAGAGAATGTGGACTGTCCCAGGTAATACTCAGGGGCTGTTGAGAGGGGGAGGGGAAAATCCCTCAACAAAACACTGGGAAACAAAGGAGAGGAAAATAGCTGAGTTTAATTAACTGAGCCTAGCCAGAACTAACACAAAGAGGAATTCCAGTTTGGCTTTAGAAGTATTTTTGACTGAAAGGGAGAGGTTATTAGAGCTTCTATTTGTTGTTTGGTTTAATGAAGCTTTTCCCCCATAAGCGTCTCACCTAAAGCCTCATTTGGGAGAATAACATAGCCATTGAAAGTCAAAAACTGTCCAGTTCTATGTGGACATAGTTTAAAACATCAATTGTGCAGCCAAAATTCAGAGGGCTATTAACATACAAATAACTGAATTTCTAAAAAGGATTTTTGGCTCTAATAGCTCACCATGTCAAGGCCCTCCTGCCCCACTCACACACACACGCGCGCGCACACACACACACGCACGCACACACAAAACTCACCACACTCCTTTCACTCTACCATCCGTTTATCCATTTTGGGTGTCACATATTATATTTACACATCCATACACACAAGCTTGTTCCTCTCATCTGCTTCAATGCTGGACATGTGTTGAACGGGGGTGTTCAACTGTAGGATCACTATTCTGCCTCAGTTATTCTGCTCATGGCTTATATATTATTAATAGTCAGGGATGTTCAAAGAGACAGAATCAATAGGATGAATGGATGGATAAATAGGTAGGTAGGTAAATGTATAGATAGATAAATAAATAGCTGAGAGGGGATTTATTAGGAGAATTGACCCAAGAAATTTTGGAGGCTGAGGAGTCACGCAATAGGCCATCGACAAGCTGGAGACCCAGGGAAACTGTAATGTGGCTCCGTCCTAGTCCAAAACTCTTAGAATCAGGAAAGCCAGTGGTCTAACTCTCAGTCCGAGGCAAAAGGCCTGAGAATATGGCGGCCACTAGTGCAAGTCCCAGAGTCCAAAACCAGAGAACTTGGAGTTCTAGTGTCCAAAGGCAGGAGAAGAAGGGGGCCCCAGCTCCAGAAAAGAGAAAATTCTCCTTTCCTCTTCCTTTTTGTTCTATCCAGACGATGGTGCCCACCCACATTGAGGGAGGATCTTCCCCACTCAGTCCACCAATTCACATGCCAGTCTCCTCTGGAAACACCCTCACTGACACACCCAGAAATAATGCTTTACCAGCTGTCTAGGTATCCCTTAATCCAGTCAAGTTGACACTGAAAATTAGCCATCACAGAGTGATTGAAAAGCACTGAAAGCTCCCAGCCCCAGCACATCTCAATTTCAGCCAGCCACATTTCAAGTGTTCAATAGCCACTGGTGGCTCGTGGATACAGTCTTGCTCTTTTTCACAAGATTTCTGTGTACAATGAGATAATTTATGTGACAATATCCCGTAAGCTTTGAACTGCTGTTATACACATGGTACTAATAAATTCAGCAATCACTTGAGTTTGTCATGTATCATGCCATGTAACATGGGCCCTTTTTCTGCATCACACTCTGCTCCATGATGGTGAGCCATGCACAGGACACACAGTGCCACATGCAGTTATAATTGCTGCTATATTGTGGTCTCATGGAAAGAGCATGGGACCCATAGCGTTGAGTTCTCAACCACATCCTAGCTCTACAACTTCGGGCAAATCCTGTTTCACTTTTAGCCTCAGTTTCCTTATATGTATAAAGAAAAATAATAATATCCCTTCCACATACACCACGAAGTTGCTGTGGAGATAAGGGAACATAATATTGAGCAAGTGAACTATTATTTGTTATAAAATGCTGGGTATTGTCATTCTTGTATTTATTAAACCTAGCAAGCCTTCATGTAATTGTTGATTGGGTACTAAGAGCATGGACGATTACAGGAATTCCAAAATTTTAAATATATTTCTTATTCATTGCTTCCTCCAACCCAAAACTGCTTTAAAGGTTTGGTGGGCTGGGCTTTGCTCTCAGAAGCAATGCCTAAATATGCACCGTCTGCCATAAAATGCACCCCTGGATAGACTGTTTTTGAAGGGGTCAGGTAGGGAGGGTGGCCAAGGCAAATTCAGATTAAAGCGTGGGTATGGAATCAGAAAGAGCCAGGTAAGAATGTCAGTACTGTTGCTTACTCTGTTATTTTTCTTTTTGAACCCCAGTTTCTCCATCTGTGAACCTAGCCACTGTCTAGAATTATTGTGAGGCTTACAAGAGAAAATATAGTAAACACCTAGCACTGAACTTGGCCTGTAGTTCATCCTCATTAATCCATAACTGTTTTTATCATTATCTCAGGATTCCAGATGCCTGACACATCATGCTGGGAGAGGGAGGAGCTTTTCAGTTCCAGAAGGGCCTGGCCATTCGTTGAGTTTGGACTTTTTGTGTGAAGGCTCTGGGAAGGTTTGTTTAGGTGGGGACAGACCCTTGGTTGGCACTCAGCTTTATAACTTCTAGCCATTTAGTCACATCCTGCTAGACATACTCATTATTTCTGAAGAGCCAGAGAAGCAGCTCACAGGACTGATGGCTCCTTCCCATCTGGCCAGTGTTCCTGGGGGGCCCTCCCTTGCAGTGTTTGGTTTCCCAGGGACGACATTTCTGCCTGGTCAACTTGGGGAGATTGAGCCCTGCCTCATGAGTTCTCTGGTCCAACAGGCACTCTGGGAGGTTATGACAGTGATGGTCATAATTCTGGCTGGACATTTGTATGAAGTGCTTCTATCCCAAGGTATCTCAAGTTACTTTCTGGAGCTCGACTACTGCAAGCAGCCTTGTGTAGGAATGATGCTGTCCCTGGGGTGGGCAGTGGCAGTGCTGGAGGGAACAGCACAGGGCCAGAACATTGGCATCTAGCAGATGTGTATAATTGTGACAAACTGTGGCTTCAATGATAGAAAGTTGGGTGACATACCATCCCAGTTTGCGGGAGACTTGGGCTAGGTGTGTGGGGGGGGAATTTCTTGGGATGAGAAACTTCTGCCAGAATATTGAGAAGCCCCTCCTCAAGGGTGGTGGGATAGAGCAGAGATTCCTAAACTTTAATGTGCATAGAAGTCACCTAGAGACCTTGACAAAATGCAGATTCTGACTCAGGAGGTCTGAGTTGGGGCCTAAGACTCTTCAGTCTCACCAGTCCCCACAGGGGCCACACTCTGACCAGCACTGGTTTAGTGGACCTTCACCAGGCTTTGGGAAGACTTAGGCTGACCTCCTGGATGCACCTTTTCCCAGATGTTATTCTCACTTTCCTCATTTGCTCTACCCAACTGCCCCTGAGGACGAAACCTACTGTCCAGGCTACTCATGATCTGGCTATTCATAATTGTCCAGGCTACTCATAATTCTGCGTTCCTCTCCCCTATTCTTCAGTCTCCTTACCCCTACCTGTTTATGCATGTTAATACTTTCTAATAGCGTCGCACACAACCTTATTCGACAAATGCAAGTTTCCTCTTCCCAATTCCCACACCTCTATGGGTGGCAATTCAGAGCAATGATTTTTAAAACTCCTCCTCTCCCCAAACTTGCCCACTTTACCTATTCTCAGCCTAAAATTGGGTGACTTGGGCCCAAGCACACCTAAGGACTCTGAGCCACAAATGTCTCCCTCCTAAATATGGTGTGTGCTAGTTATACATTTTCCCAGCTTGATGGGCAGAATTCTAAGAAGGCCCCCAAGGTTCCTGACCCCGATGCATATACAACTTTTCCCTTAATTCAATTCCACACTAATCTAGGTACTGCTGTGAAGGGATTTTGCAAATGTAATCAATTCCCCTAATTAATTTACTCTGAGACAGGGAGATAATCATTAGAGGGCCTGTCCTAATCAGATGAGCCCTTAAAAGGAACTGGGCTCCTCCTGGCATAAGAGATTGGAACTGTGAGAGGGATGTGATGTGAGGAAGATTCTCTGTTCCTGGCTTTGAAGGAGGAGGGTGCCATGTGGCAGGGAACTGTAGGGAACCTGAGAGCTGAGTGGCCCCTGGCTTATGGCCAACAAGGAAACAAAGACCTCAGGCTTCCAGCAGCAAGAAACTAAATTTGGCCAACCATCTGAATGACCTTGGAAGCAGACTCTTTCCCACAGCTCCCAGGTAAGAGCCTAGACCAGCCAAACCCTTGATTTGGGCTGATGAGACACTGAGGGGAGGATCCAGTTAAGCCATGGGTGGATTTCTGACCTACACGTGACAAATGGGCATTCTTTGAAGCACCCAATTTGTGGTAATTTATTATCCAGCAATGGAAAACTAATGCACTAATCCACCCACCCAGATTACCAAAATAGGAGTGCAAATGACCTTGAGTCCATTTGGCTGGACTTTCTCTTATACAGTTTTTCCAGGAATCAAAGCACACGGGGTAAGCCAAAGTATGCATGAAATGATATGCACACACATCTAGAAGAAATGCATTAATATGGGAGACCATGCTATAACACCTCTTGCTTCCTCTCTGATCTCACCTCTTGTTATTATTTGCCTGTCTTAGCCATACTTGCCTCCTTGACTTTCCTCACATACTTAATGTATCTGCCTCGGAGCCTTTGCATATGCTGATCCCCCTGCCTGGGTCATTCTTCCTCCAGATTCTGCCTGACTCCCTTCCTCATGTCCTGTGGGTCTCTACTCACATGCCTCGTTATCACTCCTCATGATTATGGTGTCCATTATTTGTCATGTATATGAACAGGCCTTTCCTAACCACACTATTTAAAATAGCCGTGCTCCAACCTTTCTCCACTGCTATGGTCTGAATGTGTCCCCCTAAAATTAACATGTTGAAACTCAATCCCCAATGTGATAGTATTAAATGGTGGGGTCTTTAGGGGTGGTTGTCATGAGGGTGGGGCCCTTATAAGTAGAATTAGTGACATTATGAAAGAGGCAAAAGGGCGATGTTCACCTCTTTTTTCCTTCTCTCTACTGCCATGTGAGGAGGCAGCAAAAAGGTGACACCTTGGAAAGCAAGAGCCCTCACCAGACACCAGATTTGCTGGTGCCTTGATCTCAGACTTCTAAGCCTCTAGAACTGTGAAAAATAAATTTCTATTATTTGTAAATTGTCAAGGCTGTGGTATTTTGTTATAGCAGCCTGAACTAAGACAGAAATTGGTACTGAGAAGTGGAACGTTGCTATAACAAATACGTAAAAATGTGGAAGCAGCTTTGGAGATGGGTAGTGGGTAGAGGCTGGAAGAGTTTGGAGGTGCATGCCAGAAAAAAATCAATATTGTTGTGAATGGGGCATTAAGGGTGATTCTGGTGAGGGCTCAGCAGAAGAGGAGAACTACAGAGAGAGAATTAATCTTCTTAGAGATTACTTAAATGGTCATGATCAGAATACTGGTAGAAATATGGGTGGTAAAAGCAATTTTGATGAAATCTCAAATGGAAATGAGTAAGGTATTGGAAACTGGAGGAAAGGCCATTCTTATTATGAAGAGGCAAAGAAATTGGTTGAAGTGTGTCCTTGTTCTAATGTTTTTTGGAAGGAAGACTTATGGGCAATGAACTAGGATATTTGGCAGAAGAAATCTCTAAGTGAAGTGTTCAGGGTGCTGCATGGCTTCTCTGGACTGCTTACAGTATAACACAAGAAGGGAGAATGAATTAAAGACAGAATTTATAATCAAAAGGGAAGCAGAACTTAAAGATTTGGAAAATCTCAGCCTGGCCAGGTAGTAAAGAAGAAAAAGGCATGTTTGAGAGAGAATACATAGGGTTTGGCCAAGAGAACATTTGATAAGGAGATTGTTATGGTTAGAAGGAAGCCAGATGCTATTCATCAGGACAATGGAAGAATGACCTCAAAGGCATTTCAGAGATCTTCATGGCAGCTCCACCCATCACCAGCCCAGAGGGCCAGGGTCTTGTGGGCAGAGTGGTTTCAAAGGAGGGGCCCAGAACACCTATGCGACCTTGAGGCTCACTGCCCAGGGTCACCTCATGTTTCTGCTTCACATATTCAGGTGCAGAGCTCCTTGGTCACCCCAGCTGTGAGTCAAATAAGCCCAGGTTTGGCTTGGGCTCCCCGCCAGAGAGCAGACCTTGGTTACATTACATGATGCCAATCATGAAGGTATACAGAGAGCTGTGGAGGCATGGTTACCTCTGCCTAGATTTCACAGGATGCATCAGTGAATCTCGGGCCCTCAGTGAGAATTGCCACAGGGGCAGGGCTACTGCAGAGAGCCCCCACTAGGGCAATGCTTAGTGGAGCCATGGAGGCAGGGCTGCCCCTGAGATCCCAGACCTGTGGAGCCACCAGTAAGCAACTCTGACCTGGAGAGCTGCAGTCACCAGATTCTACCCCCTGAGAGTGTGTTGTAAGATGTGCCCAGCAAAGCCATGGGGGCAGGGCTGCCCAGTCCTTGGGGGCCCAACCCCTGCCCCAGTGTGCCTAGAAGGCAGGACATGGACTCAAAGAAGTTTATTTTCAAGCCATAAGAATGTTTGCACTGTGGGTTTTGATTTTTGTTGGGAAGTGTTATTCCTTTCTTGTTTCCTATTTCTTCTTTTGGAACAGAAATGTCTCTCCTGTGCCTGTCCCACCATTGTGTTTTGGAAGCACATATTTGATTTTGCAGACTCACAGCAAAGACAGAAGAGGAGCTTTACCTCAGAATGAATCATACCTTGAGTTTCACCCATATCTGATTTTAGATAATATTTGGATAAGACTTTGGAGTTAGATTTTAAAGTTGATGCTGGAATGGGTTAAGAATTTTGGGGTGAATGGGATGGAATGAATGTATTTTGTATGTGAGAAGGACATGAATTTTGGGGGCCAAAGTAGAATGCTATGGTTTAAATATTTGTGTCCCCTCCAAAATTCATGCTGAAACTTAATCCCCAATGCAATGATAGTATGAGGCATGGACTTTAGGAGGCGATTAGGCCATGAGGGCTTCTGCCACATAAATAGGATTAGTGCATCATAAAAGGACTACAGTGAACCAGCTAAGGCTTTTGTGCTTCTCCCTTTCTGCCATGTGAGGACACAGCATTCGTCCCCTCCAGAAGACCCAGCAGCAAGGCACCCTCTTGGAAGCAGAAAGCAAGTCCTCACCAGACACAAAATCTGCTGGAGCCTTGATCTTGAACTTTGTAGCCTCCAGAATGTGAGAAATAAATTTCTGTTATTTATGAATTACTCAGATTCAGGCATTTTGTTAGAGCAGCACACAGAGACTGAGACACCCAATAGCACCTCCCCACATTCATACAAACTCCCCATCCCCCTTCTCTGCTTCCTTGTGTCTCCCAGGCAGTTATTAACATCTAATCTATCGTATTTATCTGTTTACTTTTTGCTCGCCTCCCACCCCTGGAGTATAAATTTTAGGAGGGCAGGTATTTTGTCTATTTGTTCACAGCTCTGGTGCCAGTACCTAGTAGAGGGTCTGACATATAGTATACCCTTAATGAATATTAGTAAATAGATGAAAATTATAAATTGATATATTAAAACCTATATAAGAAGATAACTATAGTTAGCCAGTTTGATGCATACATTAACTATAAAAAGAATGTATTCTGGACTCAAATCCCTTTATAATTTTCTTCAATAATATTAATGACTTGAGCTTAAATACTTAGAAATGCCTAGATGTCTATAAAGTTTCACAGTATACATGAGCACACACGCACACATACACAGAGCTTAATAAGGAGTACAAATAATATGCACCATAAATATGTTTCTTTTGTCAGGGAGTGAATTCTTTAAGAACCTTGCAATGCAACATAGCACCCACTGCCTTGGCAGAGTAGCAGAAACTTGTCTTGAAAGGAAAAGTCATCCTGGTGGCTACATTTGTTCAGATATCAACCTGACCAACTCAGATTAACGTGGATGAATCCACCAAATCTCTCTGTAAAGCAGAAAGACAGAGAAGAGTTATTTGTGTCTAAAGGTTTCTTGACTGTTTCACAATGGCCTTAATTTAGTGTTAAGGGCTTAATTTCCAGGTTGCACCTCCTCTCTCTTAAACAGTACTTAGTGTAATTGATGTCAGGTTATCACTGTGCCAGCCAAGAGAAGTGTCCACAGGTCAGGAACCACATGCTGTTCCACCTGTGCTGAAAGAGGAGAATGTCACACATCTCTGAAGAAACAATGCTGCAGAAAAATAGCACTCAGTCTCAAACGAGATCTTTGAGAAAAAAAGCATGAAGCACTAAATAAGAGAGACAAAAACTCACCACTATCAAAGAATTAAGATAAAGGTGATTTTTTTCTTCTTTACATTTTTAAATGTAGTTTCTAAAACAATAGATATGTATTATTTTATCATTTTTGACACGTTATGTAAAAAATGTATTAAATATTATATTAATATGAAAAGCATTTCCAATTTAGTTGTGACTATAAAAAACCATAAGGAAGCACATTAGAATGCTAACAATGGAGATCTCTAAATAGGGGGATTATTTCTAAATTTTATCCCGCTCCCATTGGCTTTTCATTGTTTTCTAAATTTTGGACAGCAAATATATACTTGCTATCTTTGTAACTTAAAAATAAAGTTAGTTAATTTTCTAAAAGTTATTACCATATTGTATTTATAATAACTGAGTATTTTGTTTGTTTGCATTGGGTTTATTTTATTTTATTCATTTATTTCAGCATATTATGGGGGTACAAAGGTTTAGGTTACATATATTGCCTTTGCCCTGCCCAAGTCAGAGCTTCAAGTGTGTCCATCCCCCAGACGGTGTGCACCGCACCCATTAGGTGTGAATATATCCATCCCCTGCTCCCCTTTCCCACCACCCCACACCCAATGAATGTTACTACTATATGAACACAGAAGTGTTGATCAATTAATACCACTTTGATGGTGAGTACAGGTGGTGCTTGTTTTCCCATTTTTGTGATACTTCATTTAGTAGAATGGGCTCCAGCTCTATCCAGGATAATACAAGAGGCACTAGATCATCATTGTTTTTTGTGGCTGAGTAGTATTCCATGGTATACATATACCATATTTTATTAATTCACTCCATGTATTGATGGGCACTTGGGTTGTATCCACATCTTTGCAATTGTGAATTGTGCTGCTATAAATATTCATGTGCAGATATCTTTTTATAGAATGTCTTTTTTTCCTTAGGGTAGATGCCCAGTAATGGGATTGCTGGATCTAATGGTAGTTCTGCTTTTAGCTCTTTGAGGTATCTCCATAGTACTTTCCACAGAGGCTGTAGTAGTTTGCAGTCCCACCAGCACTGTATGTGTGTTCCTATCTCTCTGCATCCATGCCAACATTTGTTGTTTGGGGATTTTTGATAAAGCCATTCTCACTGGAGTTCGGTGATATCTCATTGTGGTTTTGATTTGTATTTCCCTGATGATTAGAGATGTTGAGCATTTTTTCATATGTTTGTTGGCCATTAGTCTGTCTTCTTTTGAAAAGTTTCTGTTCATATCCTTTGCCCACTTTTCTAATGGGGTTGTTTAATTTTCTCCTGCTGATTTTTCTGAGTTCTACATAGATTCTAGTTATCAGCCTTTTATCAGATATGTAGCATGTGAATATTTTCTCCCATTCTGTAGGTTGTCTGTTTGCTCTCATGATACTTTCTTTGGCTGTGCAGAACCTTTTTAATTTGATCAGGTCCCATTTATTTTTGTTGTTGCTGTGATTGCCTTTGGGGTCTTATTCATAAATTCTTTCCCTACACCAATGTCTATAAGAGTTTTTCTTCTAGAATTCTTATAGTTTCATGCCTTAGGTTTAAGTCTGTTATCCATTGTGAGTTGATTTTTGTGAGAGGTGAGGTGCGGATCATTTTTCAGTCTTCTACATGTGGCTCTCCAATTTTGCCAGCATAATTTATTGAATAAGGATTATTTTCCCCAGTGTATGTTTTTGTTTGCTTTGTCAAAGATTAGATGGCTATATGAGGATTTTTTTTTTTTCTGGGTTCTCAGTTCTGTTCCAGTCTCTGTTCTTGTGCCAGTACCATGCTGTTTTAGTTACTATGGATTTGTAGTATAGCATGAAGTCTGGTAAATTGATGCCTCCCAATTTGTTCTTTTTGCTTAAGATTGCCTTTGTTATACAGGGTCTTCTATGGTTCCATATGAAGCATAGAATTATTTTTCTAGATCTGTGAAAAATGATGTTGGTATTTTAATAGGGATTGCATTGAATCTGTAGATCACTTTGTGTAGTATAGACATTTTAACAATGTTGATCCTGCCAACCCATGAGCCTGGTATGATTTTCTACCTGTTTATGTTTTGTGCTATTTCCTTCCTCAGTGTTTTGTAGTTGTCCTGATAGAGGTCTTTCACCTCCTTAGTTAAATATATTCCTAGGTAATTTACTTTCTTTGTTGCTATTGCGAAGGGTATTGAATCTTTGATTTGGTTCTCAGTTTGACTGTTGTTGATGTATAGGAATGCTACTCATTTCTATACATTGAGTTTGTAACCTGAGACTTTGCTGAATTTGTTTGTCAATTCCAGTAGTCTCATGGCAGAACCTTTGAGTTTATTTGAATCAGGTTACACCTTTTATTCCTGGCATCATAGTAATAAGAGGGAGACAGTTTTTATTTGAGGGAAGTAAAGAAGTGTTCCCCTTAAAGAGTATCACTTTTTAGAAGGGATCTTTCCACCTGCCTTCTACTGTGATTTCCCCATCAGTAGTTGAGACATGGAGATCTGCATCCTGGCCTTACATTCATTTGAATACAGGGCTGGAGTGGACCTTGGAGAACAACCATCACCATCCTCCTTCACAGTGGAGGAAATGGAGCTCCTGGGAAAGGATGGGATTTGCTCAAGGTCATGCTGTGCTGGTGACATTGTAACATTATAACATTGTAACATTGCCAGTTCTAGAACCCCAAGAAGAACTTTTGTCTTTCTTTTCTATGTACCATATTTTTTGTACTCAAAGATAGAATCCTACAAAATTTCCAAACACAGTGTCTTGTATGTAGTAGGCTCTCGGTAAGCAAATAATGAATGAACAGGCAAATTAACTAAAATATTTTTGGTCAATGAGCACTACCTTACATGGTGAGAAAGAGGCTCTGGAAATAAATATCAATTCCTTTTTCTTAATAAGATAAAAGGAAAAGCAAAGACAAAGCTACCTTCAAAATATTATAGAAAGTCTGATACTGTCTGCGGTACACAGGCCTAAGCCTAAAGAGGTAGTGAAAATGCCTCAGATGACGTAGACACATGAAGAGGACTACAAGATCTTTTTCTGGGTTAAGGGATCCAAAAACCTTGAAGGAAATATGAAAGTGTCTCTATCTTTTCCTGGTGGGTAAAGAGAAAACTGGATTCAGCGGTCACAGGGAAGCTCTTGTAAGGAACTGACTAAAGTGCCCCCAGCCCCCAAAATGGGAAATTGCTCCACTCAGTGAAAACCAAAGTGGCCGACCATGACAAACTTCAGGTCGTAAAAAGAGGTTTAAATGTACTATGAAGGCAGCAAAAGGAACAGAAAACATTTAGCCTCAAGTAGAGACAGTTTGAAAACTGAAGAGAAAGTTTTCAGGATTTAGTAAGTCTTCCTAGTAACAACACACAGGCTTCTTAAATGACAGCTCTATGTGAAATGCAGGGCTTGCTCTTCTTCTATTATTCTTCTATCATATCCAAACCAACTTGAGTAGCTTGGCTTTCTCTGAGAGGCACAGTCATTTCATGCAACTTCGTAAGCTATGCCACTCACAGAACATGGAAGCTGCCAGAGTTGACAGAAATTTTTTTATGATCTCTGTTTCAAGGGACTCCAATGCCAGGTTTCATATTTTTCCATCCAGAGATGCCTTTTTTGAAGATTCCAATCTGTCTTTTTATAACAGTATTTTAAGCTCTCAATCTTTGACCTAGGTAAACAGAATGGAAACATGAAAACCTTGGTGTATCAGGCTCCCTTTCTTTAAACTTTTTCTCTCCCAATTCTGAGATTCAGGGCTTGAATTTTCTTTACATAATGAGAAAACAAAAGGTCACTGAGGAATATTGTGGCATCACTGTCCCATGTATCATCAGGTAGGTGTGATAGGCAACAATGTGTATCTAGTTCTCTTAGAGCCTCCATTTACTCAGCTGCCTCTGCGATGGGAAGACAGGCTCCTCTTCTCAAGATGGTCTCCATTTCTTTTCATTTACTGGAACTATTAATAATAACTAGACTTGTTTGTTAAAAAGATGGCTTTCTGGACATCCAGGCTAGAAGGAAATCTTATCATGAGGTATCACCTTTAGAAAATGGCCTTACACACAGAAATTGCCTAATATGCATTCATTAGATAAATAATCTGTGGAAGGCAGAATAATGGCCCCCCAAACATGTCTAATCCCCAGAACCTGTGAAAATGTGACCTTACGTGGCAGAAGGAAATTTGCAGATATGACTGAGATAAGGATCTTGCAATGGGGAAATTACCATGTATTTTCCGGGTGAAATTGATGTGATCACAAGGGTTCTTATACATGAAAAATGGCGTACAGAAGGTCAGAGTAAGAGAAAGCTGGAAAATGCTACACTGCTGGCTTTGAAGATGGAGGAAGGGCCATGAGCCTGGATATGCAGAAGGCCTTTAGAAGATGAAAAGTGCAAGGAAACGAATTCTCCCCTGAAGCCTCCAGAACAAATGCAGCCCTGCTGATACCTTAATTTTAGCCCAGTAAGACTCATTTTAGACTTGACCTATGGAACTGTAAGATACTCTTTGTGTTGTTTTAAATCACTAAGTTTGTGGTAATTTTTTGCAGCAACAATTGGAAGCTACCACATAACAAATTGAAAAGAAATATTTGAGAATTACGCAGTCAATTTGTTCCTCACTCCTTTCTTTAAAGAGATGATTAATAGGTAGAAAAAGCAACACCAGAGACTTCTAATATGGACTCTTCCACTAGATTCTTCCAACAAAACTGTGCCACGATGACCCACAGAATGAGCACAAAGAACCGTGCCCACCCTCACTTTGGCTGATGTGCGTTTCACAAAGCCATATGCAATCGGAACAACCAATTCTAAATTATAGAGCTTTTTGCTCTGAAAATCAGCTCTCTGGCCTCCTTTTTTACTCCAGATTATAACAAATTCAAATACCTCAGTAGCACATGAAACAAAGACATTGCCTAATGTGTAATTTGGGAGGGAATTTAATGATACATCTGTCTGTTTTGACAAAGCACAGCCTTGAAGTATCTATTTAAAATAAAATCAGCAGATTGGCAGCGATTAAAAATGAAAGGCTATAAAAAGTTTAGGGGAAAAAGCATTAAAGTCTAATAGCTGTTGGTTTATGTGCCAGCACTATAGTAAATATTTCCAGCACTACATTTCTCTCCTGAAATCTCAGCATTAGCTACTGCAAAAAAATACCACCATTAAACATACATACAAAAAATCCATCTTTTGTAAAGATTAGTCAGTAAGTCCATTGGGGATCCAGTAAAACTGAATATGCATAATATTTTAAAATATTGTATTGGACATTGCTAAGCATTATCTTCCAAACCAGTAAGTTAGGAACAATATGCTATAACTTTGTATAAAGTGCTTTGAAACCTTTCTGTTACTACACTAATGTTACTTTGCCTGAACAATTTATTAAGGAATTTTGGAAGTTTACAAGTTCAGGATGTTCTAAATGATATTTTGGAAATATACTATATAGCTATATAGTGTATTTATATCTGTTCTCAAAAGCTTTAGAATAGGTTACACCTTAAAAAAATATGCAATGATAAGAGATCACTATTATGAAATGAACTTTTAAGTAAAAGTCCTAAAATTGCAGAAATTTCCAGTGACTGAATGACGCCTGTAAGAACTCTGAGGATAAAAGTTATAGCCCCAGAGCCAGCACCTACCCTGCCAGCTTCTGAGACCTGAATTTACATCCCAGTGGCATACCTCAGTCCCTTCCTGAGATTAATCTTTCTCTGCCCCCTGGTTCCAATCCTTGGGTCCTCTGCTTCCTCTCCCAACTTAGCTTATTGTAATTATTGGAGAATTGTATGACTCTAGTCCTTGTATATCTCTTATCTGGTGTTTACCTAGTCATATAAATTTTCTTGCATGAGTTCCGTATGCTATGGTGAAGGCTTACAGTTAGCAACTCTCCCAAGAACTACTAATGGGGACTTCCAAGTAATTCTATAGCTTTATAAAACTAATTAACTGTGTAAATGGCTAGAGATGATTTGTGGTATGGCATAGGACTGTGCAAATGTGAACCCTTACTATCTCTATTGTTTTAACTACTTTCTTAGAATATAGTTGTCCAACCCTCCCCAAGAAGAAAATAGAAGCAGAATAGAAATTAATAAAGGAAATAGTGTTTATTCATTTATTCAATCAATATTTATTGTATACCTACTATGTACCATTTCTTGTGCTTAGTGTTGGAAATATAATGGGGAATAAGGTGGAGATGGTTGTGGCTCTTTTCCTCATGGTTAAAATAACTGCTAGAGCTCCACCCATCACATTTGCATTCCAGGCAGCAGGATGTAGGAAGGGATAAAGCAACTCATGTTTCCTTCCTTAAGGGAGGAGTTATCTACACTATCACTCAAATTCCATTGACCAAAACTTATCACCTAATCACATTGACCTGCAAGGGAGCTAGGGAAAATAGATTTTTAGCTGTGTGGTCTGTGCTCAGCTCAAAATTAGTATTCTCATTTCTAAGGAAGGAGGAGGAATAGATCTTAGAAGTTAACTAGCATTCTCTGACACAGTATCTTTATTTCTTTTGTATTTGATGGCATATAGCCTAACTTCAAGCACAGAAAATACTCTATTTAGCTTGTATAACAATCAAGTGTGACAATGAGAAACAGCTTTGTATAATGTGACACACAAATGTAAAGTATTATTATTGAAGATAAAAATCTATTAGCTGTTAATTCAGAAAACTGGTACTTTCAACACTCAGAGTCTGAAAGGTGTATAGGAAAGGATCAAGACCAACTGCATTATATATTGACCTACTTTCTGCTAAATAACAATTATTTCATTTCAGATTTATTTGGTTGCTAATTTTTATAGAGTTATTTTTATTAACAGATTGTTTTTCTTTTTAAAATAGTTGGATATTGTTCTTATATCAAATATCTGTCTCCAGGGATTTCTTTCTAGAATGCACTGCATACTTTCCTTATTTATTAAAATGATTCAGATATAAATTCATTTGCTCATTCGACACGTCTATTGAATGTCTACTGTTTGACAGGCACTGTTCTAGATCCCAGATGATAGAGCACTCACTATTTTAAAAAGTGCTTTGATGGTTAACTTTAGATGTCAATTTGACTGGATTTAGGAATACCTAGAACAGCAGTCCCCAACCTTTTTGGCATCATTGACCGGTTTCATGGAAGGCAATTTTTCCATGGACCATGGGGCAGAGACAGTTTCGGGATGATTCAAGAGCATTACATTTATTGTGCAGTCAAACCTCCCTGCTAATGGTAATCTGTATTTGCAGCTGCTCCCCAGCGCTAGCACCACTGCCTCAGATTATCAGGCATTAGATTCTCATCAGGAGTGTGCAACCTAGATCCCTCGCTTGTGCGGTTTACAATAGGGTTCCTGCTAATAAGAGAATCTGATGCCGCTGCTGATCTGACAGGAGGCGGAGCTTATGCGGTGATGGGAGCGATGGGGAGTGGTTGTAAATACAGATGAAGCTTCGCTCCCCTTCGCAGCTGCTCACCTCCTGCTGTGCAGCCTGGTTCCTAACAGGCCACAGACTGGTAGTTTCTAGTCTAGATGGCCTGTGGACATTAAATAACAACAAAAGTATATATATATATATATATATATATATATATATAAATCATATATAGTACTTTGAAAGACGAGTAAAAACTGTAATGAAAAATTATGACACGGGGTCTTGAGTTTAATTGGGGGTGGAGGGTGGTTGGTGGAAACTTCTCTAAAAAAGAGACATCTAAACACAGATAAAGATGGACAGACATTAACTGGGGGAAGAGTGGGCCACTTCTGGGAAAGTAATAGACTAATTAGAGGTTTATCACTCTCTCTAGGTACAGTCTTTATTTTTACAATCATTATTCTTGTTTTATCATTACATAATAGAAATAAAGGAGCATTGAGTAGTCTTTTGCTTTTTGTATCTTTGTTTTTGCATCATCCACACAAATTGCAAAACAAGAGAAAGATTCTCTCTGCTCTTTTTTTCTCTTTCCCCACTAGAATACAAAAGCAAGTGTATTAGTCAAGAGTTCTTGACAGAACGAATAGGAGATAAGGTTCTGTTGAGAAAACAGATTTTGGAGACCGAAGGCATTCACAAACTCTATGTCCACATGCAAGTGATTCAATTGAATTTTTCTGTAGAGCTGTATATTGTAGAGCAGTTTTGACTAGTTAAGTTTAATATGTCCAGAGCACTGGTGTGCAAGAGCCAGCTCAATCTGGCTCACCAGAGCCTATTGCGTCTCTTCCCAAATCTGCACTCAATGCCATCAAAAAGGTAACATGAAATTAGCCATAGCTGGAGTGTTTACATTATAGAAATTGGCACAGGCTACAAATCAGGGCTTTTTTTTTCCCCTCCGGGAACCAGTTGTTAAACATTTACTAACACACCATTGTTCTTATGTCAATTAATGCCAGGATGGTTAGGCAAGAAACACCTGGAGAAAGGCAATAAAAAGCAGTAATTTAATTAAGCAATTCTAATTAAAAAATTGATATAATGTCTTGATATTTCTCTAATGGTTTAGCATATTCATAGAGAAAGTGTAAAGGTTATTTTGGGAACAAAACAGAATAACCACACATTTAGTTTTCTGTATCTATAGTTAGTTGATTAATAGTTTTCTGTATGTATAGTTAGTTGATTAATAATTAAAAGTTAATTGATAAAAAAATCTAGTATTTACCCAAGTCTGATAACATTACTTCTAAAGAGAAAGTTGGTAACTTTTAAAAACAATAGCATATTTTATTGATTCATATTTCTCTTTATCTATTCAACTTTAATCATCCAAAACCTATTTCCTGATTACTAATTTTTGCTCCTGGATCTGGCAGGAAAATACCAGAGGAAAATAATAATACTAGGACTTAGAGAGTTTTCAATGTAGTTGGAATGAAACTTTAAAATGAGAAATAATTAAATATTACAAGGCTACAAATGTGAATGAATGACTCAAACATTATGAGAGGTAAGAGAGAAAGGTAAGCATAGATAAAAATGATGAGAGAAAGAAGTCATATCTGAGAACTTGAATTGAGCTAGGTTATCAAATAGATGTGGAATTTCATTTTATTATTATAAAAACAATATATTGCTGGCAGGAATATAAAGTGGTACAGCCACTCTGGAAAGGAGGGTGAAGTTTCTTATAAAACTAATTACACACCATAAAACTTAATAATTGTACTCTTGGGCATTTTTCACAGAGAAATGAAAATTTTCATTCACCCAAAAACCTGTACACAATAGTTCATAGCAGCTTTATTCCTAATAACCCAAACCTGGAAACAAGCCACAGTTTGTTTAACCATTTACCCTTGAATGGAGTGAATGATAAAACTGCGGTACACCTATACCACGGAATACAACTTGGTTAGATCTTAAGGGAATTATGTGAGTTTAAAAAGCCAAGCTTGAAAGATTACATATTGTATGATTCCGTTCATATAGAATTCATGACATGGCAAAAGTACAGAGAGATGGAGAACAGATTAGTGGTTATCGGGGTTAAGGACGGGCGAGGGAGGGAAGTGGCTGCCGCTACAGAAGGGTAGGGTAGCATGAGGGATCCTTGTGAGGAGTGGTTTGGTGTTTGACTGTGTTGGTGGGCACAAGAACTACACCTGTGATAAAACTGTATTGAACAAAATATACACACACATACACACAAATGAGTGCAAGTAAAACTGGTGAAATCTGAATAAGGTCAATGAATCGTACCAATGTCTATTTCTTGTTTGTAACATTGTACCGTAGTTTTACAAGACATTACCTTTGGGGGAAACTGGATGAAGGGTATACAGGGAACCTTCTGCATTGTTTTAACCACATGTGAATCTACAATTATCTCAAACTGTTTGTTTTTAAAAAACCCATAATAATGAAAAGAGAAAATTATTTCCATAATGCCATCCCACTATTACAACAATATGCCCATTCTTTTTATTTGTATGGGTAGTATTTGGATAAACACAAAGAATAGGTTGGGATTTACTAAACCATTTCAATTAATAATGTGTTACCCTAATAAGACAAAAAAGCTCAGTCTTATTTATTCTTTGTAAATATGAAATATGAGAAAAATAGTACAAAACTGCATTAATAACTCAGTTTTCTTTCTTATTTGCCCTTTTCCACCTTTGATGAACGTGTCATCCTACTAACACCATCCTTGGCTCCCCTGAGAGGAATAACTTTAAGATTCATAGCTAAAACATCAGATTACCATTTAGAGCAGAATGCTATACAAACTGAGTGCTTCCTTCCCTACCCCCTCTTAATTTTTTAAGATTCAGTGACAATCATTAACTCTATAGCACAGTGAATTCCAAAGTCTTAGTCTGCTGTTGTATCGGAACATAAAATTTCAGGCTCAAAATGACAGCGAAGTATATTTTTTTGTCTGATAAGGTACAAACCCATGCATTAATCTGTCTGTTTAGTTATAAATTAGAATCCTGGGGTTTGAATTTTTACATACAATACCCCTCCACACATATACATCTAAAGCATATGCATGTTTTATGTTCTTCTTATAAATGAATATAGAAAATTATGTAGAACTTACTGATAAAATCAAGCTGTAAATATGACATTTGAATGCTCTTTCCTGTATAGCCCCAGGTAACATCCAAAAGCCACAATTTTAGACCTAGAGCGAGAGGTTTATGACCATGTTATTCAAACAAACACATGTTGCTGTGAAATACCACCCTGGCCAGGCCATCTGTTTACCTGGGTGATTTCATTTAGTACACAGATCTGACAAATAAATCAGCTGCTTTTTGGAATACCAGGGGCCTGCAGAAAAGGCCAAAGTCTGTAATTCAGCTTCTGTTCATCATTGCCCAAGTAAGAAACTCTAATCAGAGTGAGTGGCAAATGGCTGATTTGAAACAGCAGGCACTGGTCTCTGTTTCCGAAATCTCTCTACAAGGTCCTTCAAAGTTCAAGTGGACATACATGTGTCTCTGATGCTTGCATGACCCAAGCAGGTATTATGCTGAGAATGTTATTTACACTGTTTACCCTTTCAGCTATTTTTTATGCTGTTGCTTTCAAAGCAAAGGTGTTTAAGATCTTAGGTCAAAAGGAAGTAATTAGCATTAAGTGAACATTATTGTGTTGTTCAAGAAAGATCTCATGTGGTAAATGTAATGAATGTATATTTTTAAAACTAAATATCCATAAAGCAAAATAAATTTCGATATTAGATTATTCTCCTGCAATTCTTAGTGTAGAATCTGGGAGGAATACAAATTTGAGATCAAACAGACGTATGTTCAAATGTCCGTTCTCCTTCTTGACTAGCTGTGTAGCCTTGGGCAAGTTACTTCACCTCTCTGAATCAGTTTCCTCATTTGTGACCCAGTAAAGGAAGACTACCCCTCAAGGTCTTGTGAGAAATTAACCCAATAACTGGCACACACTAGGTACTCAATAAATGTTTGTTCTAGTCCTTTATTGAGATTTTTTTCGGGGAAGAGTGGAACCATTGAACAAGAACTACCATTCAATTTAAGGCGCGTGTGTGTAGTGGTTCAGAGCACAGAACCTAAAGCGAGACTGTTAAGCTGTGAATACTAGAGTATTACAAACATAAATATAAAGCACTCAGGGCAATATTAGGTATGTAACAAACACTGGAAAAGTATTAGTTCTCAGTATTATTATTATTGTGTGTTGTTTTAAAATGTATATTCCATAGCCTGTATTTATCACTAGTCAGTTATTTTCAAAGACCTTATTTTTTTGGTTCTTTCCTATCAGTCATTTCATAAAACTATTTCTTTTTCAACTGGTGTTATAGTAAAAGATGCCTGGGTGATTCTAGCTCTCTCTCTGTTTCATCACATCTTCCTGGGTGATTGTGGTTCAAATGAGGGAATCAATGAATGACCTTTATGAATCTCTCTCAGGAAGCAGAGCAGGCTCTAAGATTCTACTGAATGTCTCAAAAGAAGTGTTTGTTTTGTTTTATTTCCGGTCAATCAATCCTCATGGATTGAAATTCTCGAGGGTTCTTTCTTGCATTAAAATTCAGTGGGGAAATTCTTTTCCACTGTTGAAGATGATTAGGGAAAAGGAAACAAGTTTATCTACATCTCCATGGGAAACATGTGACAAAAATGGAACTAAGACATTCTCCCTCCCTCCTCTTCTTTAATGGTGACTCTGATAATATTCTTCAAGGCCATTGTATCACGATAGATTAAAAAAAGACACACTTCCTTTTGGTTTTCCGTTTTATGAAACAGTATATTTAATGGTATTAAATAAAAACTTCTAAAATCTAGCATGACGGCACATGACAGCAATGTTCTCCTTTGCAGAGAGCAAAGTGGCACTGCTGTTCTCCAAGAGCAGGACAAGTATTTTGAGTGGTGTTTACCTTAGGGGGAGTGGATTTGCACCCGTCCTGAACACTCTCGTGCTCGGCCTCCCTTTGGCTGTCTCAGGCTAGGAACGTGGGTTTTTTCCATGGCCGTGGCGTAAGGCACAGCTGCCAGCCTGCACCATCACCAAGCTCCTGAGTTGGTGGGGACACCCCTGTGCTTTACCGACCAGCTCGAAGCAGGATAAACCAAAGGGGACAGGGGCAGGGGCTCATCCAATTTAGTTGGGCTAAGAACATGTCTTTAGACTATTTTATAAAATAAGGGGACCAAGGTAAGGAACTATCTTTAAAAGAATACCCTCAGATTTTTCTCTTTCTTCCCTAAGAAAAATCCCTGAGTTCTCATCCTAATTCAGATCCTGAGTCACAACACAATATCTGTGATGTATTTGAACCCTCCTGCAATTAAAGAAAGAATAGTTCACATTTCAAAGATTGAGATCTTAGAGACAAAGCTGACCTTACTCAGAAGAAGGGGTACTCCCCACCCGGTGAGGCTTGAGAGGTTGTGGGAAGCCCCCTGAAGTTCCTCCCTCCCTGCTCACTCCCTCATCAGAATTGATTGTTCACATATTTGCTGCAAGTAATTTGTAATTTGAGATAAAGTGCTTCTGTCTTTGGTTGACCTTTGAAGAAATAAAATTACCGCTGATAAGTAGGAGAAGACAGATCTATTTTTTTTTAATGCTCATCAAATACATAGAGTGTTTTACAAGCTTAGAAGTGAAAATACTAAAGCTCCTCTAGGAGAAGCTTAGAGATGGCTGAAAGCTGCCAGCGTGTTAGTCCATAGGTGGCAAGTTAATTATGTACAAAGTTCTCAGGGAGCGAGAGCTTCAGAGGGAAGGACTGCTGACAGGTTGAGGTTGGAGTGACCTGATCAGTTGCGAGGGAATCCCAGGGAAGCCCCCACTGATTCTTCAGGGCTGCCTCAGGACAGTCAGCTGCAGTGACCATAAGAACCACATGTGCAGGGACAGCTTGACTTCATGCATTTTTTCCTCAAAAGAAGCATTTTACTAAATATAACTAAATATGATCTAATTTCTATATTGAAAAGACTTTTCCAAGACAAATTGGGAAAAAGTATCTCTATCCCACATGTTCTGGTTTGAGGTTAGGAAAATACAGCCTTTATAGTAAGGAATGTGTAAGTCAGAGCTGGGCAATGTGGTGCCTGGGGAAGAGAATTGCTGCTGAGCCAGGAGTCCTGGGGCCAGCGGATGCCTCACTCAGTCAGAACCCGGGGAAAGGGAAGCAAGGAGTTCCAAAAGCCTGCCTTCGAGGCCCTCCAGCTGGAGCAGGTCAGCTGGGACAGGGAAGACAGAAGTAACCTGCAGCAGTATTTTACGCTACGGCTGCAACAGCAAAACCACACGTGGGCGCAGCCCAGGAAGGCGTCCGAGGTTCACCTCCTTCCTTATGTGAGTGCCCGATTTCTCCCTCCACCTATTCATTTTCTTCCTCCTCACACAAAAGACTCGGAGGCAGTTTCTCTAGAACTTTACTCAAAGAAAGTTTGTTTCAGAGAAAATAAAATAATTTTAGAATAGCCAAAGGCACCCTTTGCTCTTGAAGTTCAAAATGTACTTCCAGTCCTCCTGTATATGTTGTGAGTTTATCTGCACTTCCTTTAGTGAGAGGCTCCACAGTTTGTGCCAACATTTTCCTATCTGGGGCGGGCCCAGCACAGCGGGCCTCGTCTGCACACTCTTCTCTGGCACTCTGGCAAAAATCACGAGGACACGATGGCTAAAGTTGGCTACTCGGTGTTAAGTTCCACCATTTTTGTTGCACGGGATTCATCTCAACAAAGGCAGTTTTATATCTTTATTTATGATTGTCATGCCGGAACATGAGAAAATAAGAGTTACACACATAAGCTAAGAAGATGAAAGGGTATAATTTCTCAAGCAATGTAATGGGAAAACTCACTGGGAGATGGACGTTACTATTCTACCTGAATGTCTCTCCTAGCAACTGCTGGAGGCAAGCTGTACCTCAACAGCTCCAGTTGCTAAAAATGTTTTCATTGAACTCAAAGTCTACCTACCTGTGTGTTTTCAGTGCTATTTTTGAGACTATAAAAGTAATATATGTTTATTATAAAAATGTGAGAAAACAGAGAAACACAAAAATAAAATAAAAATCTATTCTAACCCTATAAATAAGTGCTGTTAACATTGTAATATATTTACTGAGCCTTATTTACACCATACACACATAACTGAGTGACAAAATAAAGTATTTTGAATCTTACTGTTTTCAAGTAATAATATATCATTAGTATTTTTCCATGCTTTAAAATATTCTTTGAAAATATTTCAATGGCTGCATAATGTTCCACAGCATAAATGTATCATTACATATCAACTTTTCTTATTGATGAGTTTTTAATTGTTTCCCAATATTTGCTATTTTAAATAGTAATTTAATAAACATCTTGATACATGAATCTTTGATTGTTTTACTATATCCTCAAGGCAGATTGCTAAATGGGAAATTATTAGGTCAAAGAGTATGGGCTTTCTTTTTAGAAAGATGTGTTAGTTTACATTCCAAGAAGCAGCACATTCAAGTATTATTATCCCATTTTTAATACTAAATATTATAATTTAAAAATTCTTTATTACTACAAAGGGTAAAAAAAATGGCTATTTAACTGTTTGAATCCCCACAGTTCTAAAGAAGTTTCATTTTTCTAGGGAAAAGGAGTTATTGTGTGTATAGCATATTTTCTTCAAACCTTCTATAGTAGGTCTACCCATAGGGTCTCCCTTCACGATCATAAACAGAACCATTTGATGGTAACTATGATATTCCCGGTGCAGAATTTTGGGAGAAACTCATCGGCCTCTGAGGGTGTGCTTTGCAGAATCAGCGCGTCAGAGTACCCGCTGCAAAAAAGGGCGGAAGAAGGGAGCAGCTCTGAAGCCTGCAGCTTCACCATGGGAAAGGCAGGCCCCAGTCAAAACTTCCACTTTAGCAGGAGGACTCTGGACAGTGGGAAAGGAGGTGCTGGAAGATAGAAAGGAGTCTTCAAGGATGTGGAAGATATTGAGACAAACACTGTCTAGTAGCTTGTTTTGCTGAGGATATTCCCATTGAGAGGAAACCTGGAGAGGATGCTGGCGTGGGCAGAAATCATTAGACATGCATATAGCAGTGGGTGTGAGAGTGAGATGCTTGCTAGACATGAAATAGGTCAGCCCTACCCATCTGGTGAGGCAGCCTCCTGTCAAGCAGTGGATGGTGGAAAGATGTCATTCTAGGAAGGCAGAGCATGCCATCTGAAGGATGAGGTGGTGACTCTTACCCACGCAGACAGCACTTGGCATGGAGGAGTTCCTGGAGTGATCCCTGGTAGGTGTGTCTGACTCTGATAAGGTGTGGAAAGCTAAATAAATTTTCTGCCTAAATGTGAGACGAGATCAGGGTGCTTCAACATGCAGAAACAGCCGCAGGGCTCTTGGCTGTGGTTCAGGGGAAGGTGCAGCAAGGGCAAGGGGGACCCTGGACAATTTGAGGATCTTGGTCAGTTATCAGGTCGGGCTCTTGGGCCAAACAGGAGGCCAGTTAGAGTTCACATGCAAAGCACGGACTGGGTGAGGTTATCCTCAAGACCTATGATACCGACTCCACACATTCTTCTGGCAAGACCTGAGATTGGGCCCAGAGCCCTCCTGCGGGTGAGGGTTGAGGTCTCAGCTATGGGGACTGGCAGACTGACGTGACAAGGAGCCAGGAATGTCATCAGAAAAAAACAAAGAAGCTGCTCTCAAAGACACCCCAAGTGAAACTCAAAATATTGCATTTCATTCTCACTATTGAAGTTCATGAAGAACTGGAAACTTCAAATGATAAATTGCAAGGAATTTTGGGGCGAGGGAAAGAAAAGGTATTAGAAGAGGCCCAGGAGGGAATGAACAAAGCCCACGACTGTTAAAGTAGACGAAGAGGGATGAAATGAGCAGCCCCATGACATGTGCTTTGGTATGAGCGAGGGAGGACTAGAAAGCAGGAGGATTTGGAGGCGCACTTTTTTTTAAAGCCTGCTAGTAAATCAAGAGCATGAGATTAATGATGACTTTAAAATGGCTGAGGTATTGAACTGATTTCCTTAATCCATCTTTAATAAGAGAAATGGACCCGAGCAGCCGTTTCAATTAGGTGGTAATGTAGAGTTTGCAAAAATGTCCGCAGCTGGTAAGGAAAACCTGAGCCTGTATAAATATGCAGCTCAGCAGGTTTTGATAAGATTCATCCTTGGGAGTGATGCCTGCAAATACTCCACCCATGGCAGGGGAAGGGTAGACCAAGAGGGGAGGGGGCAGGAGGAACGGGGCCTGGAGTGAGGGAAGGCAGCCAGCCTTTTGGCACCAAGAAGACTGCCGTACGGCATGCCGGAGGAGAGAGGCATCACGTGAGCTCTGTGAGATATCCTCATTACCGTCCTAGGAAGCAGGCATCAGCTGTTACCATCTCAGAAAATACTAGTTAGGATAAGTAGTTGGGAACATGAGTGAGGGGAGGTGTAGGTGGCGATTAGCGTTACCATGTTTTCCCACGTGTCCTTAATATATTCATGAAGGTTTGCCAGATCACTATGAGAAAGGTAACTTAGTTTTGAAGAGAATATGTTAGATTTTGTTCAGTCCAGCAAATACTTGCCAAACACATACTATATGCCTCATCTGTGCTGAGGGGATGGGGGATGAAGGATGCAAAAGTATATTATATCCAGTCCCTGCCTTTGTGGAGCTTATGAACTCATGGAAGCAACAAATAGTAAATTAGAAAATAGGCCTAGTGTGGTGGTTCATGCCTGTAATCCCAGCACTTTGGGAGGTCGAGGCAGGAGGATTGCTTGTGGGCAGGACTTTGAAACCAGTTTGCACAGCATAATGAGACCCCATCTCTGCCAAAAAAAAAAAAAAGAAAAGAAGAAAATAGTGTGAGCTAAACTGTGAGCAGGTGAGGTGCAGGTTCTCAGGGCCAAGCCAGAGAACGGAGATGCTCTCATGGACGTCCGACATCAGGGAAGACACGGAGACGGTGGCACTTGAAATAGGGTTTCAGAATGGACAGTTCTAGGCAAAGAAGAGAGTGGGGCTTTCCTGGAAGAGGTTAGAATAACAGGTAGTGCGCATGGCCTGGTGTCCGGGGCCATGAGTCCCGAAGGGAACTCACTCAAGATGGCCATTTAGGCCCATGCTAAGCCTGTAAGTTTCT
>RJWJ010013517.1:0-39697 GCA_004363605.1 Indri indri | reverse complement strand
CATATTGTTTTCCAGGTTGTGTATTTGGGGGTGCACTGTGTCAACACACAGTGGGAAACCAGATTGGTTGTGTCAGGATGGTGGAGGGGCTGGGAGAAGCCAGAGAGGGATCAATTCTCAGCCCCATAGTACTGGTACCCAGTGCACAAAGTAAGCACTAAGTAGGACTTTGCTGAAATGAGGGGAGGAAATAGCCATCTCAGACCTTGGTATCGGACTTGCAATTTGCTGAGTAGATTCTCAACCACGAGTTCGTTTAATCTCAAAACAACCTTGAGAGAGAGGCAGCCAGATAGAATTGCTTTTCAAGATGGGGTTCAGAGAGCTTCAATGACTTACCCAAAGGCACACAAACAGCATACCTCTCAAGAATACTCTTTCACTGGCAGTGCTCTCAAAGCCTTTTCAACAGCTTCTGTTTCTTATAGCATTCCAGCTCGATTTACTTGTTTAGTTTTCGGTCTCCTCATCTAAACCTTGAGCTGGTTAAGAGCAGGAGCCTTATGTTATTCATCTTTGTATCTTTAGCACTTAGCCCATAGTGGGCTCTCAGTATATTTAATTGGCTCTGGTAATTCATTCAGCCGCGCTTGGCACTGTGCTATGCATGTTGTTAATCAGGCAGAGCATGTATTCTGTCCAACAGCATGGGCTTAGTCTTCCCTCTCCTGCTTCTTCTTTCATCTGTGCTTTTTTCTGCATCCTCCTCAGTTGCTTTTCTCCTTGCCCATATTTCTTTCATCCCTCCCCTCCTCCTACATTTTGCAGGCATTTTTTTTTTCCAGCATAGGATGAATAAGTGAAGTGGTGATGTAGGCCATTCAGACCAAACTGAATTGTTCAGATGAGGGGACCGATAACTAAACAAATCATCTCCAATAAATGGCATATTGGGGATATGCATGATATGTTGCCTCTGCAGGTTTACGGAGAATTCACTCAGGTTTATAGTGTTTTAAGAAACTGTTTAAGAAGTGGCTGGGTTTTTCTTTTTTTCCTCCCTTGGGGGTAACATTTCTCCCTCTAATTTTGAAACACACTTATGACCTCATGTCTCCTCTTGAGAACTGTCTGTTAATATGCCCGAAAATATTCTTGTTGTTTTTATAAAATTATAAACCTGTGTGATATATTCTGAATGGCCACTCCCCAGGGAGTGGACGAGTGATTATGATGCTATCAACAGAAACATGGATAAGTAGCAGAAATTACAACCTGTGTCATGAAAGGCTTGCACCTTCTCTGGATTCAGATTGTGCCAATCATTTATGGCACCGACGTGAATCCCCTCAATTAATTCAGACTGGAAAGGAAAATTTAGGAGTGCTCTGAATGGGTGGGATGGAATTTGAATTAGAAATAGTAAAAATTCTGCTCAGGGACATAGGAAAGAGCTTCTGTCATGTAGGCCAGACATTGAGACCACACAACTGTTAGGGAGGGAAGGAAGGCCCAGGCAACTCAAAACAACAGATGAAGAGAGCTTCCATGGTGTTCGTCATATTGTTTCTCTGCTTAGAAACCTTCACTGACTCTCCACTGTCTGCAGATAATATCCAGATCTGTCAGCCTGGCCTTCACGGTCCTGCACAGTCTGATGCCAACTGCCTTTCAGCTTTGTCTTTTCTGCACTTCACTCACCTCGTATTTCAGACATGTGAAGCTATTTGGAATTCTCCCTATAAACCCTTTGCTTTCATGCATCCATTCCCTTTCCTGCAATAACTTTGTTGATAATGCCCTTCACCCATCTTCACCCATCTTCATACATCTAAACCCTATCTATCCTTAAAACCTATCATTTTTTTGGGGGGGGCTTCTCATTCAAGAAGTTTTCCTTGATTGTCCCAGATGGAAATAGTTTCCCATTTGTCTGAGTTACAGCACTTTACCTGATTTTCTTAGATTATGCATCCCTTTCTACATTCTCCTGCAAGCTTGGCTTCCCAACTAAATTATAAAGATTTTATAGGTAGGATCCAATTCCTTTTATATCCAATACTGGCCCTAATACAGCATATCGCACATAGAAGGTGCTTAGTAAATATTTATCTATTAAATGAATCAGACACTGAGCATCTTCTATTGTGAAAATTAGGTTCAAAATCTGCCAGTGCAGAGGAAATAGCAAACCAAACAGGATAGGAAGAAATAGGCCAAGGAAGAGGGTAGACTATCCAGAAATCCATAAGGCGGAGGGAACTGATGATTATCAACAATTTCTGTATGTCAAGATCCAAGTAAAATGTTGTATATTCATTATTCCAGAAAAGCCTTTTAATAGGTAGGTATTATAACAAACATGTTAAAGCCGAGACAAGGAACTTGTCCATATAATGCATCTAATACGTGTTGGATCTAAACTTAGGTTTCTCTGACCACAAAGTCCAGGCTTTATGCACATCTTCACTGCACTGCCTCCTTCTACAGAAATGTGTACTTCATGTGTGCAGTGGTGGGCTAGGGGGAAAGGGGGAAAGATTCCTTCTTGCATTGCTGGCCAGGGGTGGCTTACCTAAACAATATTCACAGCACTCACCTGCAGTATGATAAAAACAACAAGTGTACCAAGTTGGGAGTGGGTGCTTGTGGTCATTGTGGTTCTGCGATTTGTACCCATTGAACTGAACTTTAACTGGATTCTTAATGTGTCTTCATCTATACCTTTAGGGCTGTTTCATGCACTCGTAAGTGCCTTATGATGTGGGACTCTTCGGTTAACCAGGCAACAGATGTATCTAGTTAAAATGAACAAAATCCCATCACATTTTCATAGCACTCTAGCACCTAGGCTAAAAACTAAAATATTATCTCCTTGTTTGCCCTCAGTTGCTTTGGGGGTTTCTTAATTCCTGGGTTATTTACCGATGGTTTCTAATATCTTCAGGATTTCCAGCATTTAAAAGGACAAAGTAGCCCTTTCACCCACTGATTTCCTTCTGATTGATTGTTCATGTTAAGAGTAGCAGAAGTGGGAATTGGAGACTTACTAATGTGCCTCTTTAAAGCACGCATTGGCACCTGTGATTCAGTTTTTCACTCATAGTATAGGACCTTGAATATAGTAAGTGCTCAATAAATATTTATTGAATAAACAAATGAGTGACTCAAATAAATAAAAATGTATTATCTCCAATTTGAGTGACTCTGGTAGGGAAGTCTATGAGAGTCTGCCAGTATCACCCCTGATTGCTTGGTTTATGTATCTTCCTTATCCTATCTGTTTTGGGGACCTACAACATATTGGCCTTAGGGCCATAAAAAGGGTCACAGATGCACATTTTGGATAGTGGGACAAGGAGACAGAACTCGCCTGCATATCCTCTGCTGGCCTTGCCAGTTCTTGGGTCCAGAGCCCTGCTTCTCTGACTGTAGAGAAAACCAGCTCCCTGAGTAGGAGTTGATGATGATGGTGATGATGATGATGATGACTCAGCATTTCTCTGACTCCTGAGTTAAAAATACTGTTCATCCCAGCCTACTTGTTATTCCCCACGACTACCATGACAGGTGGGTGGAGGAGTGTTATCTGCAAGGGAAAAACATACTGGGGGCTGTGGCCCAGAATACTGAAGGGACCCACTTTTAGAATGGTTTATCCACATCCATTGCTGGGCTCCCTGACCAGATTTTGTCACTCTCATTTTCCCCTGACACCAGCTTCTCAGTGAATCCTTATGTACATATGTATTGCACACAGAAGAGAATGGCCACAGCAAAATCAGAATCAGAACTCAGTCTGTGGAGCTTTTCTCTATGCTCAGAGCCACATTTTTCTTTGACAGTGAATGTCTGATTGTGCATTTGGAAGAAACTGGACCAGTTCCATTTGAATCCTGATATAGATGACAATTCCAAGATTTGAGAGAATGGCTTTGACTTGAGAGCACAAAACCCTGATCAAAAGGGATTCTCCTTACACTTCGCTTCCTTCGTTTGCTTTTGGGCAGCCAGAAATTATGCCACATTTATTGAAGTCACTGTGTAGTTTCCCAGTCTAAGACTTTGATTTCGTGAATATCAAAAAATTTTCTTACTTCTTGCTCTGTTTCTTTCTATGTCTATCCTCCCCTAAGCTCCTAATTCCCTAGTATCCATGAAATGACAGTGCCGTCTGACAGAAGCTGGGCCACAAGAGGTGGAGTTATTCTGTCATCTGGGACCCCCTGTCTTTTCAGGTGTATTTCCTTCTTTTTCTGTTGCTCCTCGGGGATGGGCCTCTGTCCTCTCCCAGGCGACAGGATCTCCTAAAGGATCTCCTTTCTTTAGCTCAGATGCGCTCCAGCTCACATTCCCTCCAGAACGTGGGAGCTCGGTCTCGGTCTCGCTTCAGCTGTCTGCCTCCGGGTCTAGGCCTTCTCTCCACCTCACTGCCCCTCCACCCTCTTTCTGGCTGGGAGACTGAGACCTTTTATCCTCCTTGTTCCCTCCCTCTATTATTTCTGTTGCTGGTCTGGTTTATTCTCCAGGAGTCTTGTTTATCCAGCAGCCTCTAGGGCCCAAAGTCACCACTCTGTCCCAGCTTTTCTTTACTCTCCTATGAGGCATACAGGATATAAATGAAAATAGATGGTAAATAGGTGTGGGGAACAGAATTTTCACTATAAGAAGTTCCTGACATGTGGATTAGCTCCTTAGCTTAGTAAATCCTAGGCCAGAGATTCAGGATTTATAGAAACAGGGTCCTACACTATTAGATTATCCAAGAGATTTAGGTTTGGAAGGGACCTGTACCCAATTTGAGCTGAAACAGATTTATTATTGCACCTTGGCAGACATCTTTTGGTTCCATCCTAAGCAGGTGGAAATGAAAAGCTTTTGTTTCCTGGGCATGGAATGGTATGTGGTTAGGCTTTTCCAGGCTGAATGAGGAGGGAATCTTTGGGGTAGTTGGCTAGCTTGCTTGTTGTGGGTGTTAGGGTGGGCTTAAAATGAAAGTGTATCTTGGTGTTAACCCTCACTTCTCACTGAAAAAGTTATTCCAAATGTTTTTCCACATCCAAACATTAAGACATAAATTAAGAAAATTGAAATGTTTTTCCATATCCAAACTTTAAGATGTCTTGAATAAATATATTTTATATGTTTCCTAAAACTCCGCAATTTGCATGTCTGGTCATTTTTACTGACCCCCTAATGGCCAAAGGCGGTTATTCCCAAGATCTTTCTGATTCTACCAGAGGATGGAACCAATGTCCTTTGTGACTTTATTGCTAAAGTTCAGTACTTTCTCTCCTCTTTCTCTTACACCTCATTCTGCCTCCAAACATTTTCCCCTCTGTCATCTTTAGCAGCATAGACTTTCAGAGTTGACAAGGATGCTGAGGAGCATCTAGTCTAATCCTCTCATTTTAAAGATGAGGAGCCAAGGCTCAGAGAGGTTTAGGAACTTGAGCATCGTCACACAGGCAGTTCGTAGGAGCTGTGGTTATGACTTCAGTCTCCTGGACTCATTATCCTGTTGTAGCAGTCCTTGTGGACTAGCTAACTCAGAGGTTAAGTTGCCTTGAGTGTGACTTTGTTTCCATCGACATCCACCCTTCCTACTCCCCATCTCCCTGTATGTGGTAGTGAGGAACCCCAGGACTCCAGACCTCATGGGAAGTGAGTCTACTAAATGCTGGGCAGGTTGGAGAAGCTGGGATGGGATGAGGAGTGAATCCTTGAGGATAGGACAGATGGCATCTTCATAAACTTCTGGGCAAGTTCCAGTTCCCACGAAAGAGGCCATAGGGCGGAAGCTATCGCCATGCCCTTAGGAACTAAAGCGGCGACTAGGAGGACAGGCCATGCGTGTGTCATGTGCGTGCGCGTGTGCTTGCTGGCACCTGCAGGTGGAGAGCTGTGGGAATGCTAACAGGATCGTGAAGTGGGAGACGGGCTAGAAAAGAAAAGAGAAAAAAAGCAAAGGAGCACGTCCTATTCTTGAGCTAGAGAGAGAAAAAATCTGGAGGCAGAAGTGGGCTTGTGGTAGGCTGAGGGGGGGCCTCAGAGACTTAGTTAAGATTCCGAGGAGCAGAGACTGGGAAGTGGGCGGCAGAGAAGGAGGTGGGACAGCTGTTGCTTTGATTTGCTATTGAGTCAGTGTTCTTGGTGCATTAGCACTGGGAGGGAGCCCTGGGCTGGCCCCCAACCGAAACAAGCCCCTCTGCAGCCAATACTGAGTTGTAGCAGGGGGAATTGCAGTTGGGAGACAAAACGGAAGGGGATGTGATCCTCAAAGAGCCCCTTCCTCGCCTTAGCTCCTTCCTTCTAGGACTCGGCTGTGTGCTCTAGACAAGCATCTAGTGTTCTGCACTAAGAGGCTGAGAGGGCAGGATAAGGCTGAGCGCGGGGGAGGGCTCAGTAAGAACTTGCAGACAGCAGGTTCTGTGCAGGTACTGACTCTCATCAGGTGTTTTTGGGTAGGAGCCTGAGGCCAGGGATGGTAGCAGCCCTGAGCCATTTCAGGAGTGTCTGTTCACCCCATCTCCTCATGATCACATAGTTCCAAAATCAGGACAGGTTTGACTGGAATCTGCATTCTAATGCAATAGAGAGACAGTCAGGAAGCCAGACTTTGAGCTCTTAGATGTCCCCTTAAACTGAGTGGAGGGATTTTATACCCTTTCCCTAAATTTATCTTGCTGCTTTCACACATATGTAATAGAACTGTGTAAAAAAAAAAAAAAAAAAAAATCCCCCATCTTAGGAAACTACTTGGAAAAGGAAACATAACAGAGTCAAAAGCGGAATTCAATTTAGCTCATTGGAAGGGTATGGGAAAATAGGGACTGGGAATGGGCCAGAAAGCCCAGAAAATCAGGGAGAAGTAAAGAATAGATTCCTTGAAGATGAGAAATCTCAGCCCAGGCTCCAACAGCTTGCTCATACTCTCCAGTACTGATCTCAGTGCCTCGGTACCTGTTGGAGTGCATGGATGAGTTCCCTTTCTCAACAGGCTCTATCTTATTTTCCTTTGCTCTTTATGTTACACTTTAGATATTTCAGCCCGATGGCTTGGTGTGGTGGGATAACAATGCTGTGAAAAAGTTTAATTTGTTAGAAGTCAAGCAAGAAAACATTCATCTCTGCTGGTTCTGATCTTCCTGACTTGTTTTTACCGTTTCCCTTCACTGGGTAATCAGAGTCAGGGTGTGGATGACAGGTTCAGGGCAATGGTTAGGAGCATCACATGAAGAAAAATGTGTTCCGCTCTACATACCCACACTACTCTAGTTTCACTGGTTCCCTCAATCCTTACTGAGATTTAGTCTCTTCCCTCTCCATTCTCCTCACTTAAAAAAAAACAAAACTGTATTTTTAAAATCCTGGCACACTGTCCAGGATTAACCTTACTTTGTACCTTTTCGGAAATTTAACTTTTCCATGAAACAGAGATATTTTCCTAAGTCTTCAGATCTCACAGTTTCGAATATGGCAAATAATACTGTTCTTACAAAAGAATTCTTCCTCTCTTCTTAAACCTTCCTTGAGTGTCTGTCTCTTCTTTGATGTAGATAAATACTTGTTTTTATTCCCTAAGATGCATGCATATTTTGACTTGGTTACCCTCTTTCTCTCTTTTCACATGTGCCCCTCAACACACACACACACACACACACACACACACAACATACTACAATTCTCACTATTCAGATTTCTGTGTTTATTTCTTTCTGACATAAACACACAGATTTTTATCATGACCCAGATACAGAGCCCTTTTCACATGCCCATATTAATCAGAACCCCTTACTTCCAGAAAACCATATGGCTTAAACTCAGAAATTCTCCCCAAAGCAGAATTCAGGCTCTCTCTTCTGCTCAAACTCCCCAGGAGAGGGCCAGAATCCTCTCCTCTCCAGGGCTGAGGCTCAGTCCATCTGTCACTGACATTGGACTCCAGGGCTTGGAAACCAGAAAAGAGTTGGCATTAAGCAGCAGTTGAGGATAAATGAAAATATGGGAGGCTCAGGGGCTTAGTGATGGTGATTTTTATATTTGTGTGAGATTCTGGAATAGAGATTAGAGGAGGAAATACATAATATGTGTTTAGAAAGATTTTGTCCTTAAGAAGTAGAGTAAGAACGAGTGAGTGGAATTGTTCCACTTGTAATTTTTGCATCTGCTGGGCAAAAAATGATTAGGAGCAGATGGCAAAACTGGCCCCTCATTTTATAATAACTCAAGAACTCAGCTCCAGGCTCTGCAAAGACTGACCGTTATGCTAAGTCCCAAGTTACTTGTCATTGATGTACTTATTGGAGTCTTGCTGAGTTTCCAAGAAATATCAGGTATTTAAGTCAGAGATTCAATAAACCAGTTCACCTTCAGGAGCTTTTTACCCTGTCTGAGACTTTGGCTGGAATTCTACACTCAGACTTGGAAGCAAAGAGCCAGGGCATAGAAAATGAAAAAATAAACATATGAAACAAGAATCTGCATATTCCCAATGAAATCTGGTGCTAGAAGTGCTAGTTCTCCACCTACCTTCCCAATATCTGGGACTGTATAAAGAAGAGGGAGAGAAAAGCAATGGCTAGTTTAGAGGTGAATGGCTGAGACATCAGCCTTCATTTCTTTTTATTTCTTTTTCCCCTAGGGCAAGGTGATGCACCTGACCTTCCTGACCCTGAACTGGAAGTAAATGAGCTAAAGGTGCTTATAATTAGCAATCAATACACAATTAGTGTAAGTCTAGCTGGGGAAAGGTAAAGTAAATCCTTACAGAAGACAACATTTTAGTTTGTTCTTTACGTTATTTAGCTTTCTTACCATTCTCCTGGAGACCTCCAGGAGGGAGATGGGGAGAGAGAGTTGAGAGGGTTAAAGAATCCCAGAGGTAAGAGTTCACATAGAAGGATGGTATACATATTTGAAAATGTGTTGGAATTTCTGCATTTGAATCTTTTTGAAACATGTCTGCTCTTCATGAGAACAGTGGGCTCAGGGAGATGAGTAGATGGGAGATACTCCAGCTGTTACTGTAACCCTAGTTCTGTCTTCCTGAAAGCTCGCTCATAGAGATAAATCACTCCCATTACCTGTCCTTGAGGAACAAAGCTTCTCCTTGTTTCAAATGGGAAAATGAAAGAGGGGTCTTAGAAACTCATTTTGGAAGCCTGTCTCTCCAATTAGACTTGGCTGTAGGTCATTCATAGGTATTAACCATTATATGAACTATTATGCAGAAATTGACATGGAGAAATCAGCATTTAGGGGAAGAGAAGCTTGTGCAGTTCTGATGCGATGTGAGGAACAGGCTGGCTAGTCTAAGACTGTCAGGGGCTGAGCATTCTTGGCTCCCTGCCACACTTGTCATCATCAACTTATTGGCAGATACCCCCAAAGCATAGCAGAGTACAGTTTAAACATGCATCTACTGAGATAGGAACTGGACTCTGGGATGGGATGGTTATATTTAAGGTCATTTAGTTCTGCACAAGATAGTTGTAAAGGTTGGAGAAATGAGTCAGGGTTTCGATACTGTTTTCTTTGCCTCTCATATATTGGATTCCTCCATCGTCTGTTCTGATAACCCATTATTATATATTGTTTTTGCATTTGCTAAGATTGAGGGAAAAGGGAAAATAAGCACCAAGAAAGGACAGTTAGAGTTGTTTGTCAGGCTCAGGGTGCTGTTAAGAGGTCCATGCTGAGGGGGAGGGGTAAAAAAAAAAGAGTTCCATGCTTCTGAAATGCGTAGGATGCATTTCACATTCCACGTTTATAGTGAATTTAGCCAGCCTCTTTATCTATGGGTCCCACACCTGTGCATTCATCTAACTGCAGATGAGAAATATATGAAAAAAAATTGTGTCTGTCCTAAACATGTACAGACTGTTTGTTATTACCTAAACAACAGAGTATAACAACTATTTACATAGTATTTAGATTGTATTAGGTATTCTAAGTAATCTAGAGATGTCTTAAAGTATATGGGAGGATGGGCATATATTATAGGAAAATACTATTCCATTCTATATCAGGGGCCTGAACTTCCTCAGATTTTGGTATCTGTAGGAGGTCCTGGAACCAATCGCCCATGGATACTGAGGCACAACTGTATATGGTTATTGCATGTGAGCAATACTAAATCAATATAAAACACAGCTATTTGTAGCTCTGTTTTCAATCTATGAGTCCAGATTTGGCAAAACATCCAATTCTCTTGAGGCCATTTGAGATCACTGTGGGACCCAGTTTCCTGAGCATCTCAAAAAATACTTTCAGCACTTCTTTTTAAACCTCAGAATTAGTTGCTCTTTTGTTTCCTTTCTATAGTTGATTAGATGGCCGCGAGGACTGCCCAGATCTATATCTTAGGGTTTTGTTCCCTCTTCATGGTGGAGCAGATCAGGGACCATAACCAAGACCATGTATGTGTTTGTGGTGGGGGGACGGAGATTCCAGCTCTGTTCTGTGGGCTGCCCTGTGGAGAAGAAGGAGATTATGAAGCTTGGAGGTAGAGCAGGACCATGGAGAGCAGCAAGAAGAGCCTGGAGTGTCACTGTCAGGGACTAGTACCATGGAGAGCTCAAAGCATAGGTACTTTGTCCGACAAAGAAAGGGAATTGGGATCATGGGGTAAGGCAGCTAGCTCCCAAGCACACAAACTGAAAAAACTGAAAGAACGGACATCAGGGCTTCTGTTAGGATCACTCTACACCCATCACTTGCTTTAAAAGTCTTCCCGAAGTACTTCGTTTGAACCTGTCAGATGGATATATATCCAAAAAAGATTGTGCTAAAAAAATGAGGACGGCCACCAGACCGAGTTTGTCAACATAAGCCTCTGAAATTATGTCAAATATGTAGGTATTAGTGATGATGGAGGTTTTTAATTTGCTATAATTTATTATGAATAAAATTAGGCTTATCTTCTAATGAGGGAACAGAGCCTGTGCCCCCTCAGAGACACTAGGGCATGGGAAAGCCAAAATGTGTATGTATTATTGTTAGGTGGGGTATGAGATATATCAGAGTCAGAGTGCCCTAATCTACTCAAAATTGCTGTAAATAGTTTAGATTTACTCATACCTAGAAAAGAGGTATGAGATCATGCCTCTTAGGAAGGTGATTGTTCTCATGACTTAGGGGCTTCTGTGTTAGTTGGAAAATTTGGTCACTCTCTTAAGGCTTAGGGAAATTTTAGAAAGGGAGAAATGTTTCTCTCTTCAGTATTTACTGCTTCAGTGAAGAATGTGTACCTTTGCCGAGACTCTATTGTGTAAAAATCTCAACAACCTCATATGTTCAAGACTCTTGAGAGTTTGGCTTCTCAGTACTAGAAGGGATGGATCTCCTTGTCATATACAGCAGGATTGGATTGGGTTTTTACTTGGGTAGCTATAGAGCCCCGAGCATCAGCTGGTTCTGACCTTGCCAAAAATCATCACTACTGCTGATCCTAAAGGCAGAAACAGGCCTTTTGCCCAGAGGCTTGTTCTTCTTCATTTTACAATGACGTGGAGTGTTTATACTTAATTTGACCAAGCTCTTAGAGACCTGAATCTTTTTCTGATGTCTAGCTTCACCAGGCTCTTTTTCTGATGGTATGTTTCTCTCTGTCTCTCATAAACATTCCCATGGGGATTGCTATTTTCAGAGCTTATTGGTGGACCTCTAGGACATGACCTCATACAGGAAACAAAATGTTCCAATATATGGGCCTATAGCCAATGGTTAAACATGAAACATTAAATTCTAAAGTGAAAATAAAAGAAGATATAATTACCAAAACTTCCTAATAACCTTGATTTTTTTCATTCAGTAGTCGGTAAGGAGCTGGTCTAGTCCACAGCTTGCTTTCAAGGAGAATCTGGAACCTAGATCACCATCCTTAGGTGAAATTCCATTACTGAGAATTAGATGACAAAAAATGTTGAGCCAGTATACAGTTCCGCTGGAGTAGGAAACAACAAAGAATGTGACTAGTCACAGCCCCAGGGGTTTTTATTGCTCTGGTGATATCCGTGAAGATTTTTTTCCTGCTATGTAACTTAAGGAAAAGCAGCTTTTGATCCCATTCTACATATTATTTGGACTGCAAGAAAGAAGCAAGAGCAAGGAGTACTAAAATCAAATCTAAGGATTTACAGAGCAATGACACAACTACCTGGTCTGCTATTTCAAAGTAACCAGAATACCAAAAAGATGCTGTCTGTGGAATTTTATGGCTGCAGAACTATGAGTCATTCTCTCCAAGTGAACAGTGAATATCTCCAACAAGGCACTCTTGAAATTAGATTTGGACCTCCTTTCTTCCTCTTCCTTGGAAGAAGAAGGAGAGAGAGCCTGAGGGTAGTGAGCTGGCTCATTCCACTATCAGTCTAGGGCAGAGGATTTTGAACTGGCAGCAGAACCCCAGGTAGTGCCGTAAGGACTGTAGGAGTGTGAGGAAGTCAATAAGACAGGGAAAAGGGCTATGGGTTTTACTTTTCTATTTCAACAAGAGGATTTCGCCTTTGGTCTGTTTTACTAATTTGGTAAAAGAGTTTCACATCTTTTTTTTTGTTTTTTAAGTGAGAAAACCATTGTTCTAGAGAAAACTGCTAAGACCTACAATGCTGTCCAGACTTAGGAAGGGCTGAGGATAGAGTGTTGGTATAACTGCCAGGTAGGAAGTTGACATTCTGTAGATTGGGCCCTACATCATACAGACTGGTTCTTCATGAAAGTAACTAACTATTATTCCAGCGTCTCTCAACTTTTGGCACATGTCTACATGCACATATCCTTCCCAAGAGTTACAGCTGGAATTAGGAAGAGATCAGGAAAACAGAAACAGAAGATAACAGCACCATTAGAGCTGCAACCAGGAACAGAAACTGGATAGAGCAGATCAGCCAAACAGATCCACAGGCAGCACTAGAGTGAATGCCTACAGGACTTTGCTGGTACATTGGGCGTGATGTCTACACTGGGCACCTGGCCAGGGGCTGCAGAATGGATGTTAGTGGACAGAAGGTCACTGGGAAGGAAAAGATATGCATGTGTGGGGAAATACTGTACCAAGTTAAATTGCTGTAATCTGGTCTGACACAAAGTGAGGCTATCCATCCGTCTCTACACTAGGTCGACTCACAGAGTGCTGGAAATAACTTGGGAAGGAGGAATCCAAAGAAGGCTGGTCACAATTATGAATGTCAAGCTGCTCACCAGAGGGATGACCACAGTTCCTCTTAAGTTCATAGGCCTCGTATCGCCTAAACCTGAAATTGCCAACTTCTCCAATTCTAGTGGAGAAAGGCGAGAAGGAAGGGCAGGTGGCAAATCCTGAATGTCTTCCTGAGTTTCGCGAGCTTCTAGCCACAGCACTAATGGCCAGTTTCAGGTATCAGTTGCTTGCCTTTTTCCAGCCTCTCAATCCTTGATCAGCCTTTTAAAGCTTAAAAAATTTGTGCTGTACTGTAAGGAACTATGTACCCCAGCAGCACATAAAGTTTGTTTTCCTTTTTCTAAATGAAAATAGCCATCCTGCCACAACACCCTTGACCATTCAAGCAGCGGTGTATTAGGGTACCTTGTCTTTAAACCTTCACTCTGCATCTCTCCTAGTTTTGGTCAAACATTGACAGTTAAAATATGCACTGACTAGTATTCTGCCCAGGGGCCTCAGGCCAACTCAGGGGTTCTAGACACACCTTCTTTACAATCCTGGTTAGAATAGCCTTCAGGATTACCATCCATGAGCATTAAATCTATACACCTACCTCCCACCATCAGTGCTGGCCTTCTTAGACCCAGAAACTAAGGGGTAGAAATAATTTAAGATAGAAGATACTGTGGTTATTTCTTATGCATCAGTGTGATACTGCACATCAGACAGATGTCCACTATCTGTAGAGATAATGTTCTAAAAGGAAAACGATGCTTGATTTGACTCTTCCTTGGAAACAGACCCCTCCTCCCAATCTCCCACTTCCCGACCTGACCTCTCCTCTAGAAATTCCCCATTCAGAAAGTACTGCCTTCTACTCTTTCTCTTAAGCCACTGCTCTGAGATATATTCCTAAATATGAGGATAGAGCATTTCTCTGCCTGTCAACTTTAAGCCTGAATAGGGGCTGGGCCCCCAAGTTGAGGAACAAGAAAGAATAGTTGGTGAAGAAAGGCTTGGCTGGTATACTGATTTACTGTTAGTCTCTAGTGTTTACATCCTAGCGTAGAAGGGCTCACAGCTTTCTCCAATGATGTCTTTCTCTCTTTTCAAGTCCCAGCCTCTCACCATCAGTTCTCATTGCTGAATAGTTGCAGTTTGGGTCATACTTGCCTCTGCTTGTAAAACTCACCTAGCGGGATGGGAAGGCCAGGGGCTGCAAATGAAAGTCAAGGCCTGGTAGGATGGCCATTATTGAGGCACAGACCCCTCACTACCTCTCTCTGCTTGCACTGAGCCTGCTCTCCCTCAGGACTTTCCTCAGCTCCTCAGTGAGCAGGGTCATCAGTGCAGTCCTCTGGGGAAGGGGATTCCATGTAGGGAGAGGAGGGGCTGCTGTCTCTGTGGTGACTAGGGCAGGAACTCCCCTTGGGGAGTTTGATGGGTAGAAGGCGGAAGGAGCCAGACAGCTGCAGGGAGGGGAATCCCAAGGGTCCCCATACCAGGGGAAGCTACTTTATCATGATGGAGACAGGGCTTGGGGAGGAGGTCAGGCGAGGTGGAGGCTTATTCCTCCAGCACCCTGGCTTTTCGCCTGTTTTCCTTAGATGAAATTCTCTACATCATCCTTCCCAGTTTTAACCCCTCCCCTCTCCACCCCCGCCCCGCCCTGTGCCCATCCCTGCTGGCCACTGGGTCCATCGCCCTGGAGCCGCTTCCCCTTTCTCCTCCCCTGCGGTTCTTTCTGTTTGTGCTTGGCATCTGGCCGGGCATAGCCACCACCCTCCCCCTCAGTCTCCCCACTTCCCTATTCTCAGCCGAGGTCCTGTTCCCTCTCCCCGCTCCTCCACCCCGGCCCTCCTGACAGGCGGAGTGAGGAGGATGCATTCCTTTAGTGCCTTCACTGCCTGCCCTCCCTCCTCCGCTGACCTGAGGCTCTGAGCTTCCTTCCTGGTCTCCCCACAAAGTGCCCCCATGCCACCCCATTAACCCTCAGCAGCCTTTAAGAAGGCTGAGGTGCCCCCACAGCGCTGACCTACATAGCCCGGCCCGGGGTGGGAGGGGCTCTTCCCCAAGTCCCTTCACCCCTGGCCCCGCCTCCCCCCGCCTTCCTTCATCTCTCTGCCATTACAAACCAAAGAAGGTCTGAGTTCCAGACTGGGGCAAAGGGGCTAGGTATACTACCCCACCCCAAATTTGGGAAAACCAATGCTCAGCTCAGGAAAGCTTTGGGTTTTCCATGCCTTCTCCTCCCCAAATTTCTTGATGCTTCCTTTTGCTCAGTCTCCCTCCCTCCCACCCCCTCCGCTGCTGTCTGGGTTTCTTTTCCCAGCTTCTACCACCGCTAGGGATATTGCCATCCTGGGCACCCTCCGCCCTGTTGTTGTTTTGGTCCAAGGGTAAGCACCCCCCTTCTTTGCCCACGCCCCCCTCAACAGCCTCACCCAGCCCCCCTTCTCTGCCCACTCAGAGCTCCGCCGCGGATGGGGGGACGGGCGGGGAAGAGAAATGTTTGCATACAGCAGTTTGGGGGATTGCACTGGCTACCCAACCCCTACAGACATACATACACAAACACCCGACACACGCCCTGACTGAAACAGCGACAAATCTCACTCCGCCCCCAACACACACTGACACAGACATACACACAGATACTGACACAGAAACGCAGAGCCAGACACCAACACAGACGCGCGCGCACACACACGGACAGCAACACATCCAGACCCAGGGCTGCTCATAACAGAAATCAACCCCGAGATCCAAACCCCGGGTGCACACGCAGACACACACACTGGAAGGTGTACACAGGAGGGTGCACACGCCGGCACACCCCATGGTCCACAGAGATTCGGATGCTCAGAGACAGACACAAGGGTATTAACAGCGGCTGACGACTTTAACCCCCGATTCCAAACAAAGCCAACAGGCTCCCTCCGCCCGACTCCCAATCCAAACCCCCGCTTGGGCTGCTCCCCACCTCCGGTGGCGCCGCCCCCTCCCTCACTCACCGTCCTGGGAGAGGTTGGCCCCTCCGGGCGCCCAGCAGCAGGCGAACAGCAGGAGCAGGAGCTGGGCGGCTGGGGCCCCCATCGCGCTTCCTGGCCGGCTCCCTGGCTGGGCGCTGGCGAGACTTCGTCCCCGGGGGCTGGGGATGGGGAGGGGGGTAGACTACGACGTTGACCGAAAGGGCGCCCCCGAGCCGCTTAGGAGCCCGGGGCCGAGGTGGGGACCGGGAGGGAGCCGGCGCTGCTGCAGTCGCGGGGATTAAATAGGGCGCTCGGAGCGAACCATTCAGTTGGAGGTGGAGGGGGGTTGACGGGGGTTGGGCTGGTCGCGGGGGGGCAAGGCTGCCGCATTCCCCACTCCCCCTGCCTCCCACACCCCCTCCTTGCTTTGGTGGTGCCTTCCACCCTCTCCCCCGGGAGCTCCGCCAGCCCGGCTCGGGTGTGGATCGGAGGGAGGGAGCTGGCTCAGCAGTGGGACCCCGCGCGCACCACTCTTAGGCTTGGGGTGGAGGGAGGGGAGTCGGGCAGGGCGGTGGGCCAGCTGGCGAGAGCGGCCACTGCAGGCCTGGGCAAGGGCGTGCCCACTAGCCCGAGGTCCTCCAGCTCCGCCCTCCACCCTTTGGCAACTGGGGATGCCCGTAACCCCTGGGGTCTCCGTATGAACATGTACCCGGGGACGTCTCCCAGTGGGTAACTAGGAATCCTCACTATTCTCCTAAGCACTGACATCCCCAGTTCCCTTAGCGGAGCCCTTAGTTATCTGTCCAGCAACAATCCGTGGCCCTAGGCAATCTCCCTTGAAAGGCATCTTCCAGCAAACCCCCAGGCCTTGGGAACCAACATCTCCCTGAATCCCGTGTCAAAGAAATTACTCTCTGAAAACATGATTTAAACTTAGACTCCTGTCCAACCAATGAGCCTACAAGGCTACTTTTCCTTAACCCTCCCTATTCCACCCCTTTGCCCCCAGCCCTTCCTCCCAATATTTTTTTCCTTAATCTTTCAGAAGATCTTGTCTGTCCCAAGTTTTTAGTTAGATTCCTGAATGAATGTTCTGATCCACAGACCCTTTTAAGGACCAGTGCACCTGTGACTAGTGCAGCTCTTGTCTCTGAGGCCAGTTGTAAGATGGTAACAGAGGCAGGGTGTTTGTACTTGCTGTTGGCTCAAGTGCCCCAAGCCCCTGGTGTGTGCTGTTCTTAGTGATTTAGGTATCTCTAAAAGAGTCTTGGTACATCTCAGAAAGGGATCCTTCTGAATCCCTAAGTTTTGCTGAAACTTAGCTGTTGGGAATAAATTTTGAAATTTTAGAATCGTAGAATAAAATAATTTTAGTTATGTAAGAATTCTTAGAAAATATCTGGTCCAGCCTCTTAACTATGTAGGTATCACTGAGGCCCAAAGGAGGTTAACTGACCTACCCAAGGTGATACTGACAATAGTAGAAAATACAAGTGTTGACAAAGATATGAAACAATATGATTTTAAAGTGTCTTCCAACCTTGTGAGGCTAATATTTTGTCCCTAGATAAGGGATTTGGGTGTATGTCTTCTAAATCCTAGGCAGTCCTGTTTCTGTGGGGATAGCTATGCCTCGTTGTGCTAATCCTTAATGTTTGGGCAATCTTCCCCTCTCTAAAACTGAGTTTCTTAACCTGCTGTGGTGATGTAGTTAATGTCTCTGTTACCCAGGAGCTCAAGAACAAGGATGTGGAAAGTACTTTATCACCAGGAAAGCCCTATATAAATGGCAGTCAATGATGGAGAGGCCAAGAGGGAATATTCTCCAGGGAGATCCTTCAGGATCATCAGGATGCTGGCGCATTGTTTTTCTCTTACTGTTTTTAGAGTTTATATTTTCTGGGAGAAGAGCTCTGTCTGCCTCTTGGACATTTCTTGAGTGCTTGGGTAGTTATGACTTTTTTGCAGGGCAGTTTTGACCACCCTTGGCTGTCTGACTTGCCTGATGACTCCAAACCATTCTGCCTCCTTGGTGCTCTCTGACATCTTGAAATCTCTGAGAGGTGAAAGCGGAAGGGTGGTGTGGTTGAGGGATGTGGAGATCTGGATAGAAGAGACAGAAGAGGTAGGGCTGGCTAGAGAAGGGGTGAGCGAGAGATAAAGGGATGATTGGACTTTCTGACAGAGGAGGGACCGGGTTGGCATGAAGTTAATCACGCGGCGAGAAGGACAGAGTGGGGTGTTTTCAAAAAGAATCAGCTTTAGAGGGGAAGGTTCTGTCTCTTCTAGTTAAAGGGTCTTAGTGGATAAAGAGTATTATCTTTGGAGCTCGAAGAAACCTTAGAGATCATCTAAGCAGGCTTAAGAGAGGGAAGGTTAATGGAGGGGGAGGGGAGTGAGAGTGGGAATGGCAGGATGTGGGATTAGGTCCCAAAGTCCTCTAATTAATTATCTTTTCCATCTGCTGCTCTGTAGTGACCCCCTTCTGCCTGTCCCCCTTAATTCTCTAATGACTGCTGGTCTGGCTCCACCCTCTGTTGTAACTGCAAAGGATGAGAACCAAGGGTGGAAGGTAAGGGGGGAAGCTGTTTTGAAGAGGGACTATTAAGAGACAGCACGTGAGACTGTGGCATGCTCTTTTCCTACTGGCTGCTGTTCCCTTTTCTGCATCATCAGCATCAGTTTGGCAGCAGTTTAGGTCCTGGGAATAGGAAGCAGTCATTGGCTTTTAGAATTATAGAATAAAAGAGTATTGGAGTTGTAAGGGACCTTCAAGATTATCTAATTAATACCTCTTGTTGAACAGATGAGAAAATGAAACTCAGAGAAGCTAAGTGACTTTCTGTGTTCATACAGTTAGCTGGTAAAGGGGTTACCAGTATTGGATGTGGGGAGCAGATAGTACCCTTAAGGGGCAGGACGGATAAGGAGAATCATTCCCAATATTCTAGAGCAATGTCTAGCTTGAAAAATCCTTCACTTCTGTGTATCTCAGAGCGAAAGGGTAGTTTCTCCTATGCTGATGAGGATGTCCCCACTTGGAATAACAACTTTCCTATAATCTTTCTAATGCCCTATTTACACGTGCACCTGGCATCCTACAGGCTTCTGCCATATTCAATAGGAATAGAGTTTTACGAAAAAAGACTGACCTACAAGGATTATTCCCATTATGAAAGTAGGTAAAGTAAAAGTATCCATGTTGGGTTCTGATCTCTATGCTTACTTTCCACTCTAAAATGCTGTGACATACAATATGCGTTTCCAGAGATGTGCACAAAGTCTGGAGTAGGTTATCTGCGGGATTACAGAACTGGTAGCTACAGTGAAAATTGGAGGGAGCAAAGAAGAGGAGTGGAGAGAAGGCAGATTTTGCCTCCTGGATGCCCTTGTCCACTCAGCAACAGCCTGGGAAGCTGGGGGTGTGGAATGTGGTGCTGGCACCGGTGCCGGGCTCGATGCAGCTGCGTGGGCCCTGGGCATTCCTTCCCCCACGCTGCTCCTGCCTGGGAGGGGAAAGGCAATGAACTCAGCCCGAGTGGGTGAATTCTACATATTCATCTGTGAGGGAATGACAGCACCTGTAGGGAAAAACTCCTAAGCCTTGGCTGAATATCCGTTTGATTGCACCCTAACCTTTCTCCTCTGTATGACTTTTCTTTATCCATAAACTTTACATAAGTTTCTACATCGCTTTCCTTTTCAGTTTTCCACCCAACTAAACCAGTACTCCCCATGCTGCTTCTTATTCCTATTGTCCAGTTTTAATTAACCCCATCCTTTTTTTTTTTTTTTTTTTGAGACAGAGTCTCACTCTGTTGCCTGGGCTAGAGTGCTATGGTTTCAGCCTCACTCACGGCAACCTCAAACTCCTGGGCTCAAGGGATCCTCCTGCCTCACCCTCCCGAGTAGCTGGGACCACAGGCATGCACCACCATGCCTGGCTCATTTTTTTTCTATGTATATTTTTAGTTGTCCAGCTAATTTCTTTCTATTTTATTTAGTAGAAATGGGGTCTCGCTCTTGCTCAGGCTGGTCTCAAACTCCCGAGCTCAAACAATCTGCCCGCCTTGGCCTCCCACAGTGCTAGGATTATAGGTGTGAGCCACCACGCCTGGCCGAACCCCATCCTTAATAATAACCTCTGTATGCATTTTAATTCTAACCTTAATCGAATTCTAATTTCAATCCTAACCCTAACCTATTACAGACTCTAACTAGTAATCCTACTACCAACCCCAATTTAATTGCCAATTTTAACCAGCATCTTAAGTCTAACCAGTTTTAAGCTAGCAACTAGGTCAGCAATAAAATAATAAAATAATCTGCAGCACATAATAAAAATAATCACAAGTCCCATTACTGAGAACCCATCATGTACCAGACTCATGTAAAGTGCTGGGTACTTTACATACACAGTATCTCATTTAAATACCAGAAGGTACTCTAATGTATTTGGGATTATTATCAATATGAGGAAACAAAGGTCTAACAAGATTATGTAATTTGTAAATAGTGGATCCAAACCCAGGTCTGCTTGACGTGAAAGCCTGTGCTCATTCCTCTTTCTACCAACAAATGCTTTTTAATTGACCTTCTCCTAAAATCCTAATACAGGCTAGATGACTTCTAAAACACTGAGTTTCTTCAAAGCCTATTGTTATTGGTTTAGATTTTTAAAAAGCAAATGGTGATACAAAATACAAACCAACCAACCAAACCAAACAAAACAAAAAAACCCAAATCTCCTTGCCCAGAGACCCCACTAACATTTTAAAACATTAAAGTAATTTATTTATAAAGTTAATATATTCTGACTATAAACAGAAACAAACTGAAAAGAAAAGCATCCTTCTCTTTCCCAGAGTCACCATATTGCACAACCCCAGGGGGTATTGTTTGAATTGGAGTTGTGCAACGCAGCAGCCTGCCCACGGCACCTCCCATGGCTTATCAGAGAAGCAGATAGAGTCAAGGTAAATATCTACCAAATTAAATCACCATGTGTATATATATATATATGACTTAGGCATGAGAAGTACTAGACAATTTGTCTTTATGACTAGCAGTAAGTATTAAGGACCAGATTCTATATTAAGCTCTTTACATTTGGTATCCATTATAATATTCACTAGCCCTCTGTGCAGTATTCATTGCCCCTGTTTTACAGATGAGGACAGTGAGGCTTGAGGAAGCAACATGACAGGCACAAGAGCATGAAAATGGTGAATGACAGACCCAGGTGTCAAATACAGATTTGTCTTACTAAGCCTAAATTTTCGACCATTGTATTTAGCTAGGAAAGCTGCTCAGAGAAGAGGTCACTCGAGCTTGATTCTGAAGGAGAGATGGGGAGTTGCTTGATGTTAGAAAAGAGGATGGCCTCCGAGACTGGAGATGGACTCAGACTGATATGGGAGGAGACGATCCGAGGGGAAAGGGAGCAAGATAACTAGATCATGGAGGGAAATGAGTAAAAGGTGAGAGAGTAACAAGGGAATAAAACAAATATGAGGAGAGGCCAGGAAAAAATTTTGTGACAAATTCAGGCAAAAATAAAATCATATAATAAATATGTATGTCACTGTTACTCTAGCTACAGGCTGATTGATGTTTCATGGAAAGACAGTAGACACACATAATCATCTGCAAAAAAAAAAGCCACACATTTTCAGTTATATGGTATCATGTATCCAACGAAATATCTTTCCATTCCTTCCTGTGCATTCTGTGCTCCAGCAATATCAAATGGCTTGTAATTTCCCGAACACACTATGTTGTTTCATGGCTCAGTGTCTTTGCACATACTATTTTCTATACCTGGATTGCCCATCTCATTAAGCCTGATGAAACCTGTGTTTGTGTTTATCCATCCAAACTTTGATTGGGTATTGCTTCCTCTATGGCTTCTACCCAGAGATAATCACTCCCTGCTAGGTGCTACCACTATGTTGAATATACACCTCCACTGTTACATTTCTTTCGTTGTGTTGCAATGATTTGTCTACATTTTTCTCCTCTAACTGTGGGCTCTTTGAGGGCAGGAATGATATTTCGTGAATCTCGTTATTTCCAGTGTAGAAACTGAAAAATAGTAGATTCTTAGTTAATTCTGAGTTAAGTTGAAATGGTACGTTTATAAACACATAGGCTTGATAAACCATTTTATCCTAGAAGTACATACATGCATATAACCATACTTCATTAGTATACTCCCTTGTAGATATGTATGCATGTGATTACATTGATATAATATGTCCAAAATAAAGTGACTGATTCTGAGGTATATATACAAATATTTTCATCCACTTACTCAAGATACATTTTGTAGTTCTTGGAATTGACTTTAGAGCCTGCCACATCCTTTTGTATACTTCAGTTGTGGAAAATGTTCATCCTTGGAGTGTGGCTTTTAATTTTTAAAGTAGCTAAATGTCTTTAGGATCCAAGCCTTATGGATAAGTTGGTGGTTCATGTTGGGTAATCCAAAAAGCAAGGCTTGGCTATAAAGTAATAGTAAAAGGCTTATAGGGTGATTCATGTATTGGTTCTTAAGGCAGTTCCCCCATAGGAGTTATAGAAAATTTCTGAGCAGTGGCATTCTGATCCATCTGTTAATATAAACAAAGTCAAATAAGAGTTTTGTCATTTTGTAATCATACTGGGTGAACAAACACGTTTGTGTGTAAGAACACGAAAAGTCGTATGTCCAGAACAAAACCCCTTGACCATTCATTCATTCATTCATTTATAGTTTACTGAGTTTCTATGTACCATGCACGATGCTAATTGAAATTGGTTGTTTTGACCCAGATGTTTGTTGCCACCTATTAAAAAAATCTATAAACTCTCATATTTTATTTTTTTAATTATAAAAGAAAATGCTCAGTGGATGCTCTATTCCATTCCACTTATATCTCCATTTTTGAGCTTCCTCTTATCTGTGAGAAATAATGAACACGGGTCAGGGATAGAATTATATTAAAGGATGCAAATACTTGGTAATGAAGACCAATCTGACAGTAACGATTTTCTTTTTAGAATCATAAAATAGGATGTTAAAAAATGCTACAACAAAATGGCAACGTCTGGTGCTAGTCACTTGAGAAAACGAAGATGAGTAATTCATGAAATCTACCTTCAAGGAATGCATAGTCTAGTAGAGAAGATAGGCCTGCAGACACATCATTGCCATGTCACATGAGCAGAGCTACAGCAAAATGACATATAAGGGACAGTGGGAGGAGAGAAGAGGCAGAGATTAAATTTGTGGAAAACCTTAAGACTAGGAGTTGGCCAGGTATAAAAGGAATGAAAGACATTACAAAAGGGGGAATAGCATATGCAAAAGCAGTAAAGTGGGAAACAGCAGGCTTAGTTGTAGTTAGATTGTGAAGGGAATTTATGCTAGAGATTGCTCTTTATTCTGCAAACAAGGAATCATTGAAGGGTTTTAAGCAGGGAAATGTCAGTGCCAGATTTGCATTTTAGAGAGATAACTCTGGCAATGGTGGATGGATGGATTGGTGGATACACATGATTTGATGCAGAAGCCTGACCCTTATGGGGACCCCAAATCTAGTACCATGACATTGAATAGGACCATTCAGTGTGATCCTGTCTTAGAGCCTATGGGTAAGGTAGAGAAAGCACCCAGAACACTGTTATAGGACCCATACACCAATACGGGGTCTGGCCCACAGATACAGACAATTGTGCACAGTAACATGAAGTTTCAGAGTATAAGTAAGTGTTGAGGTGTGATGACCAACTGTCCCAGTTTGCCAGAGACAGAGTTGTTTTCTAGGACTTGCAGCACGAAAACTGGGTAAGTCCTGGACAGACTGGGATGGTTGATCACCTTAGGCAGTTCCTGGCAGAAACAGCCTCTCTCAGTAGCACCTATTACCCAGACCATCTCCCTGGCAACCAGCTAGGGGTCATCTTCAGGGCAGTTGGAGGGAGGCGGCGGAAAGCTAAGTGAGTTTTTTTTTTCTGTTTTAGGGGAGGGAAGAGGTGGGGAGGAGTAGTGGGTGGTGAGTCAGAATAGCTAGGCCAATTGAATAGGAGGAGAGAGGAGGCCAAGTAGGAGACAGAGGATGGAGGTTGGTTTCTGGTCCAGGATCCCACCTCCGCTGCCAGAGATCTTGGGCTCTCTGGTGGTAAGGAGCATTGCAGTCTCAAAACAGCAAGTATCACAAAAGAGTGAATGTATTTAGCTTTTCATTTATGCATAGGTTTTATATGTTCATATGTTTATTCATTGACCATTTATGGAGTGCCTCCTATGTGCCTGGCATTGTGCATATACTATATCATTTAGTCTTTATGCACAACCCTATGACTTGTGGGTAGTATTATTCTCATTTTGCAGATGAGGAAAATAAGGCTTGGGAAATTTGGTATCTTCCTACACATCACACCTTACCTGGTGGCGCTGAGATCTTAATTTAGGTAAATCTCTAAAGTGCCTGTCCATTCATTCCAGTAAACCAGCATACCTATCGTGCCTGGTCAGAAGGGTTCCCTGGGGGCACCTGTTAAACATAATGCAAGTACCCAGAATATTCTGGTTCTGTAGGTTAATGATGAAGATTCCTATCCTTAGCGCTAACAAGTGCTTCTAGGTGATTCCTAGGCCCTGACAATCCTGAGAAACAGCACACTGCAGCCTGGGTCTCTTGACAAAGAGATCGTTGACTTCCGAGGGTACCATATGTGTAAATAGCTCATTAGAGCACAGGTGTGTTACGGTGTAAACCCCCCAAAATACCACTGAGTCGTTCAACAAATAATTTTCTTGACTCTTCCTCTCCAGTGATTGTTAACCCTGTGTGTAAAGTTCTGTGCAATCTGACCCTTGCCTGTCTCTCTGACTTCATGTAACCTCGTGGCCACACTATCCCCGTTTTCTGTATCTCCAGCACTTCAATCTCATACCCACCCTAAACCTTCGCACTGGCTGATCCTTCCGAACTGGAACGTTCCTCCTCTGTGCTGAGCCATTCTTGCTTTTATTTCAGCCTAAATGCCACCTTCCTGGAGAGATCTTCTCATTCCCTTGCAATCACTTATTTTCTGCTACTTTCTTAATAATTTATCTTTTGATTATTCATTGTTCATATTCCTTCTCCCAGTAAATGTGAGCTCTGTGAGGAAAGAAACCTTGTCGATTTTGATTGAAGTTGTGTTGCCAGAAACTTAAAAGGTATTGCACATAACAGGGCCTGGCACATAATAGGTGCTTATTAAATTTTAGTCGAATGAACGCATGAAAGAGAATACTCTCACTCAGCACATCTGGAGAAGAGTGTTCACATTCTTTGATTTTATACTTTGATTTTACAATCAAGTATTTTTGTCTTAGGGCCAAAGTAAACCTCCCACTGCCATTTAAGGTTTTTCCCTCTGGTTCTTGAAAGAAGACATCTCTTTCTTTTTCCTAGCTTCTATATTATGTCCCTCTAGAGGGTTTAAGACTGTTATTAAATTGCCCCTCAGCCTCCCGTACCTTAGGTGAAATGTCTTAATTCTTAACCTTCTGCCAGTTCTTTTATCATTTTAGTACCTCTTGTCTAATCCTTTTAACTTAAATAGTTGGGTTCAGAACAGGTCCCAGTAGGTGAGTAAGGCCATGGCTGATGGTTATGAGTTGAACATGAGATGCTATTCCAGGCCCTCTTGCATGTTTCTTGCTATTCTTTATTTTTAAACTGTCTCGTTAGGCTAACTCACGGTTAGCTTGTGGTCCATTTTGGTCCTAAGTAAGATCTTTTTAAGCCCTAAAATTCCAGAGCTTGCTACCACTAAAGTAGTATTACCTTGCCAGGTAACATGTGTTGAGGTTTGCCACCAGAGCTTCCAGTCCTAGGGCTTGTGAACTGGTATACCCATGTGCCCATACCTGTCAAATTGATGATTGTTGCTGGTGTTCCTGTGGCTATACCAGAAACGGAGGCAGATACACTTCATATTCTTGCCATGTTCATCTGAAGCCATTGCTAGTTTTTGTGTGGACTATGAAGGCCCAGGAATCACTATGTGTACTGCTCTGAGAAAGTTGACCCGGTTCTGGGTCCAGCTACAAGGAGATACTTCTTACTTATTGGAGAGTCAGTGAAGGACAGCTGAGAAAGCATGGCTTTTTGAATTAGACTCACCTGAGTTTAAATACCAGCTTTGCCACTTTATTTGAGATCAGTCTTTTCATTTGTTAAACATTAGACATTATTATTGTCTATCTGGTAGGCTTGTTGTGAAGATTATGAAATGCAGACATTTATGTAAAACTCCTGGGAGAGAACTCCATGCATGTTAGTTACCTTTCTCTGTGCCTCCTGCACGTTGGAGCAGATATGTGAGGATGTTTCTCTGTTTCTCTGAGTGTATCATAGAATCTTGCCTTGTGCCCACTGTCTGAATATAAAGTATTACCTGCATGTAGATTTTCAGTTACAATAACTTTTTCATTTTTACGCCACCGTCTCTCCGTTTAGCCTGCTCTCTGCTACCCTCGTGTGGCCACCCCGACCCCTTGTCATTCCTGATCCTCTGCTCCCTCGGTGTGGTCGCTTTGCTGTAGTGCAGCCACCTCCCAGCTGCCTGGCCGGCCTAGCTCCCAGCTCCTCAGAGTTTCAAACCTGTACATGAAATACTTTTCAGTTTAATTTTAGTCTTCTCTTCTTATAACCTTTTCTCATTCCTTTCTAATATGTATCTCATCTGTCAGAGGTATTATATGAAACGCATCCTGCATGTCGAGAGTTTGGACCCAGTGATGTCTCTTCGAGTTTCAAATCCCATTATTTGTTTCCTTGCTCCACACCAAGTTCTCTCTCCTACGAGTGCTGAAAGAACAGTACACGGTTGACCCTTGAACAACACAGGTTCGAACCGTGCAGATCCTCTTACATGCTGATTTTTTTCAATGGATAAAGTAGGCTCTCTGTATCTGTGGGTTCTGTATCGGTAGCCAAATAGGGATCACGAATACAGTATTTGAGAAATGTGAAATCGACGGATATGGACGGCAGAGTTTTCTTATTGGTGGGTTACACTGATCCCACAGGGCCAACAGTGGGACTTCAGTACATGCAAATTTTGGTATCTGCGAGGGGGCTTGGCACAGAGGGGGAATGGTTGTGGTGGGGATGGTGGTGGTGGTGGTGAGGTGTCCTGGAATCAATTCCCTGGGGATACTGAGGGACAACTGCATTGCCATAGGTTATTTAACCATAGAAAGCTCCTCTTTTTTCCCTTCAAATTCAAATCTCTTTAAGTTAATAAGGAAAAGCACACCCATTGTCGCCATGCCAAAGGGTAATGGAGGATCTTGGATAGACCCAGAATGTCTATGCTTCTCACTGAGGATGTGTGAACAAACGATTTATTTGCTTTCTTCCTCTTCTAATTGCATAGCATTTCTAGCACTAGGAATGGGGGATTATTTAGAGTAAGTACACTAGTTTGTTTGAAAAACTGTGCGGATGAGAAACGGGGGAAATAAATTTGGCAAGAAGGATTTAAACCAAATTTGGAAGGGTGAGATTTGAAAACTAGACACTAAAGTGCTTTATCTTTATCCCAGTGTCAGTTGGAGAAAATTTGTAGTAGGATGTTATGTGATTGAATTGGTATTTAAAGATTAATCTTCAGATTCAATATGGTAAAGATGGTGGATTTTTAAATTTGTAAATTCAGTGCAATACTATGCTACATCCCAAGAAGATATCTTATGGAACTTGACCAGCAGATTCTAACATTCCCTTGGAAGATAAAATCAGGAATAAATAGCCCTGATTTAAAAAAAACACAAAAAACACATGGGGTTAGGGGGGAAGAGGGTTTTCTAGCTATCCTAAGCTACTTCAAAATTGTAGCAATTAAAACATGAAATCTTGGCACAGGAATATGCAAACAGATCCACAGAACAGAAGAGAAAGTGTAGTTACATGCCAACTTGGAAATTTAGTATATGAAGAAGAACTACCTTCATCATATACTACACTTCTAATCAGTGACTAAGGGATTGGACTGCTTAAAGACATTAGAATAATTGATTGTCTATTTGTCAGTTGGTATGAGATAGATCTAGCATTCTCTTATATCATATATAACAATATATTTCAGATGGACTCGTGCTAAATTTTATAAACAAATCAACACTAATATATATAAATACACATACATATATACGTATATGTAAATTTTTTTTTTTTTTTTTTTTGTGAGACAGAGTCTTACTCTGTCTTCCTGGCTAGAGTGCAGTGGCCTCATCATAGCTCATTGCAACCTCAAACTTCTGGGCTCAAGTGATCCTCCTGCCTCAGCCTCCTGAGTAGCTGGGACTATAGGAATGTGCCACCACACCCAACTTAATTTTCTATTTTTGGTAGAGACAGGGTCTCACTTTTGCTCAGACTGGTCTCAAACTCCTGACCCCAAGCAATCCTCCAGCCTTGGCCTCCCAGAGTGCCAGGATTACAGGCTTGAGCCACCATGCCCAACCCTAAAAATATTTTTAAAAACTGTAGAAAAATTTATTTAATCCTGAAGTGGGAAAGACCTTCCCAAACAAGTCACAAACCCTAGAATCCACAAAGGAAAGAGCTGGTAAGATTTACTGCATGATTTTTAAAATTGACGTAATTGTGAACTTATTGACCAATTATAAAAGTCAGTTACAGACTGAGAAAATTTTATTTACAACATATACGCCGAAGTATCAAAATTGACAATATGCAAAATATCCAGCAAATAAACATAAAAAAGACAAACAATCCAATAGAAAATTGGGCAAAGGATATGAGTAGGAATTCTCAGAAAAAATACAGTTGTCCAATAAACATCTGAAAACATGATCAACTACATTTGGATTTTGAGAAATACAAGTTACAGCACCAAAGAGACCCTAGACTGTTAAAAAGCATCAAAGAACTCATCAAATTGTTAAAAATTCAAATGATGGATGATATTCAGTGCTGGCAATTGTTTGGGAAAACAGGCACCTTCATATATTGTTAGTGAGAATGTAAATTGGTACAGCCTTTTTGGAGATATTTTGGCAGAATGTATCAAAATTAAAAATGGAAATACCAGCGGTGCTATTTCTATAAATTATGCTGTAGTTCTGTTCACACATGAGTGCCATGATTTATGTGCAGAGATGTGCACCACATCATTTTTGCCAGTGGTGAAAAATTGAAAACGGCCTAAATATTCATCAATACTGAATTGGTTAAATAAATTATGCTATATCATACTTTGTAATAACACATTGCAGTCAAAAAGAATGAGGTAAATTTATATCTACCAACATGGAAAGATGCAGAAGGTGTATTGTTAAGCAAAAATACAGAGAAAATACATATACCCCTTTTGTGTGAAATAGAGAAAAAACCTAAAACAATATATGTGTATACGTTAAATTTCTATACATGTAGCTGTGTGTTTAAGTAAATGAATAGTTACTTACTGGCTGTACGACTTCAAGCAAGGTACTCTCCTTCTCAGTATTTTAATCTCTTTGCATGGCAAATAGAGATAATAATTGTACATGTCCCCGAGGGTTGCATGATGTGACAATTAAATAAATTAATCCATTTAAAGTGCTTTGAATAGGGCCTGTCATGCAGTAGGCACTTGATGTGTGTTTCTACTGTTCAGATACATATTAAACTTGGGAAATTATCATCTGGGGTGAGAGTGAGATTTAAGGCATAAAAGAAACTATAATTGTTCATATTATATACTTAATATATTTTCAATGATCATGTGCTTATGTATTGAGTAATTAGAAATTTAAAAACAATTAAAACTTATTCTAAGAAGATCAGTTAAAAGATGATTGTAGATATCTGGGAACAAAGTAAAACATTCCTGAGCTAGGGCAGCGGCATGGGGAAGTGGAAGGAGGGACCCCGTTGGGTGTTGGTTGTGGGGAGCAAGAGAGAAGGAGAAGGCAGGATAGCTCTCAGCTTTGGCTTTTGAGGGACTTGGAAATTGCTGAACCATGGAAAGAAACAATGGAGTTAGGAGAAGCTTTTTGTGAGGCGTAGTACTTTGGGATCGAGGAAGATTAGTGTCTTAATTCAGGCTGCTATAACAGAATACCATAAACTGGGTGGCTTAAACAATGGATATTTATTTCTCACAGTTATGGAGGCTGTGAAGTCCAAGATCAAGGTAATGGCCAGTTTGGCTCCTGGCGAATGCCCGCTTCCTGGTTTGCAGACGGCCACCTTCTCAATGTGTCTTCACATGGTGGAGAAAGAGATCATCTCTCTTTTGTCTCTTCATATAAGGACACATTCCATTTATGAAGGCTCAACCTTCATGACCTAATTACCTCCCAAAGGACTACCTCCAAATACCATCACATCTGGGATTAGGGCTTCAACATATGAATTTGAAGAAGATGCAAACATTCAATCCACAATGATTAGTTTTGTTTAAATTATGTTGAGTTTAATATGATGGGAACCCATATAATAAAAAATAATTTGGTAGACTGGATATGAAAACTGGAGCTCTAGAGAAAGCAGAATGTTCTACCACTTTGAAGTAGAGCAGCAGAAAAAGTCTAAAGTTCTCAGGTCTTATTTTCAGAATTCGCATCTAGTATTTCCATTATAAAAATCAAGAATTGTGGTATTATGGAACAATCTCTGGGCTAGGAGGACAAATACCTGTTCTATTGGTTTCGTTTGCTTATTCATTTTTTTCTAGTAGACATATAATATATTGAGCAACTACCATGTGCCAGGTACTGCCCAGACTGTCAAGGATAGAAAGAACTCCAGTGGCTCTCTGTCTGCTAGGAACAGACATGCACAGGATTGATTGCATTACGCTGTGCTCAGTGCTCCAGTGGCCATATGCACAGGGTGCAGTAATGATGTGAAGATGGGTGTGATCCAATCTGCTTGGGGTTGTGGTGGATGTCAGCGAAGATATTATAGAAAATGTGATGATTGAGCTGAATCTTCAAGGAGGAGGAACAGTCTTCTAGGCAGATGTGAGTGTGGACACAAGAGAAGGGCATTCCAAAAAGAGGAAATTTCACAGCATACCAAGGCACGCTAATATGGGACCAGGATTTTTTTTTTTTTTTTTTTCCATTTAGGGAGCTGAAATACTTTGGCATTGCACAACATAAGCTGAGGGGTGAGATTGGGGATGATAGTAAATGAAGTTAAAAAGATGGACAGGATTGGGTTACAGATGGCTTTTAGGCTCTTCTCTGGGCAATAGGGAAACACAGAGGAGTTTTGCCTTCAACTGCTGTGTTGGTGGTGAGGCTGATTGGTGGAAGGGGAACTGGGATGGTTATAGGTAGACAACTGAGGGATTATTAAAATATTTAAACAGCCCTTGTTACAGAGGATGAACTCTCTGAACTAAGCCAAAGCAATGGGAATGGAAAGTGAGGTATAGATCTGAGAGCTTTTCAAGAGGCAGAATGGATAGGCCTTAGCAGCTGATTACATTTGGAGGATAAATACCGGGGAGAGGTCTTGACAGGCTCTGTGTTTCTGGCTCAAGAGACTGGATGGTTGGTTTTGTCTCCCCAAAACTGCTCTTATCAAATCAATCTTCTTTCAATTTACTATTATGTAGCCAATTCTATTACTGTGGTTTAGATCTCCATTATATCTAAACTATTGCAAAAGCCTTCTTTCTTACTGTGCCCTCTTGAAATCATCACCATGCCCGGCTAACTTTTTCTGTTTTTAGTTGTTCGGCTAATTTCTTTCTATTTTTAGTAGAGACAGGGTCTCACTCTTGCTCAGGCTGGTCTTGAACTCCTGAGCTCAAGCGATCCTCCCACTTTGGCCTCCCAGAGTGCTAGGATTACAGGCGTGAGCCACCGTGCCTGGCCTCTTGTTTCTTGTAGTTTCTTACACAGACAAGATGGTTTTGGCTTTTATGATTACTTGTGGTGTCCTCTGTTCTTAGAATGCTTTTTCTCCTTGGCCTCCCAACACACACACACACACACACACACACACACACACACACACACACACACAGTCTCTCTCCACAGCCCCAACCCTTCTTTTGCTCTGATTGACGGGTGTTACCTTAAACCTCAGCATAGGTTTATAGCTCTAGAAAACACCTAAACTTTTCAAACTGGATTAGTTTGCCCACTTCCTTTAGTTTTGTAGCATGCTGGACCTATCTCTACAGTTAGGCAACTTTGTTTCATGATTCTGTTTATTTTTCTGTTTCTGACTGTGACTTTATTACGGATAGATATGGTGTCATCATTATATCTCCAATGCCCAGTACATTTCTTGTTATGTAGTAAGGATTTATAGGTTTGTAGAATCAATACACTAATAAATAAGTAGGGGGATGGTGTTAAGCATTAACTAAATTAGTAGACTATGAAGGGCAGAAGATTTATGGGGAAATATAAGTTCCAATTTGTACGTTTTACAATTGAGATGCCTGTGAGTCATGCAGGGATGGGGGATGGTAATGTAAAGGCAGCTGAGTATACCAGCTGGATTTCACGTGAGATGTCTGGTTTTAAGATATAGATATGAGGGTTTTCAGCACATGGCTGGTAGTACATGCTATGGTGACATTTAAGATCATCCAGGGAGAAAATATAAAAGAAGAGAGCCCAGGCACACTTTAGGGCAGTGTTTTTGACCACAACCCACAGAAGAAATTATTTTTTGTATTATGACTCAGAACACACATGCCCATACATATATATTCACGTGTAGCTGAAACAAAAATTTCATGAAACAATACATGGTCTTTTCAGAGGGTGATGCCCTCTGATATTTTCTTTTTTTATTCTGTCTTATCCTATCCTATCATTTATTTTCTCTGCTATACAGTAACATAAAAATGCCGCTAACCTTCTGACTTGCAGTCTGATACGCGTGCTGCTCTTTGGAACACTGATATTTAAGAAGGAAGAAGGAGGGGCTGAGGACCAGGAGGCCAGTGAGGAGAGAGGGAGCGCCCCAGATGCCAGGAGGGTGGACATTTCTGAGGATGCAGGTGTGGTCAGTAGTGTGGAATGCTGCAGAAACGTGAAGTGGGACTGTTGAATTTGACAATTAGGAAGAAACCGTTGGTGATCTTAGTGAGGATATTTGGCAGTAACTAGATTAGAATGGGCAGAGGGGGAAGGGAAAAAGTCTGAGCACAAGCTATTCTTTTTAAAAATAGAGACTGTCAGGTCCTGGTCTACTGAGAATTTTCCCATCCTTTATGGGATTTTAAAAATCTGCGGATTTTTAAATGAGTAATCTGAATTTCAGAGTCATTTCGATGCCTTTAGATGCCCATCATCACACAGAGCTGGGAATTCAAACCCTGGTTATCCCAACTTGAAAGTCTGTAGTTTTCCAACTGGATAATAACGGTTAGTCTATTTTTGTAATATTGGATAAGTAATTTAATTTCTATGGGCCTGAGTTTACTAATCTATGTAATTACAGATGGAGCAGCTTGACGAAAATTATAGACTACAGAAATATAGAAAATAAAGAGCAAACATTCACCCACTTAGCATTATCAATTTACTCTTTAAACTAGATTTTTTTAAATTTATAAAAGTAATACAAGCATATGGCAAAAATTTAACTGATGCGTAAGGTTAAAAGAAATAATTGTTTAAAAATCCTTTTCCATTTTGAGCATTCCATGATTCCTAGAAGAGGTTATTTGATACTTTTTTGTGTTCAAGTTTATCAGTTAAGACTGAATACAAAGCATTTTACTCTTTCCCTCCAGCTCCTTCTTCACCCACCTTTGTATAGAGGCTGTATTGTGGATTTCGAGTAATTCCACGCAGATACCTCTTCGACATACTGACCTCATTTCCTTTGGACTTATATACCCAGCAGTGGGATTGCTGGATCTATGGTAGTTCTGTTTTTAATTTTTTGAAGAACCTGCTTACCATTTTCCATAATGGCTAGCCGGAGTTAACTATTCCCCGATGTATATATACTTCAAAACATCATGTTGTATGCAATAAAAACATACAATGTTATCTGTCACCTTAAAAAATTAAAAAAAGAGTGATTCAGTGACATCGTAATGAAATAAAAAAAAACACTGAATTGGGAGTCAGAAAACTTGGAATTGAGAACCAGATTTATGAATGACTATCTGACTGATCTTGAGCAAGTTGTTTTATTCATCTGGACATCAGTTTCCTATGTTTTAACTTAAGGTAGCTGGGAGGGGAATGAGCAACTCAGGAAGAGATCATAGAGAGCTCACTTAACTCACCTGAACCTTTACTCCACCGTGTGGCCCTTCTCAGGCCCGTCCCCCTACCCCCATCCTATCCTTAGGACACTACTCTATGATTACAAAGACCAGAAAGAGATCTGGAGGGAAAGGTCCCAGATTCTTGATCCTGGAACAAATCATAATGGGAGAGCTCGTGGCTCTTAGCGGCACCTTCTGTGGAGGCCCGGGATGGGCACAGAGGTCAGGACACTGCACGGGGTGCTTGCCCAGCCCCGCCGCATATGAGCTGAGTGACTCTGGGCAAGCCAAATGTCTTTGATCAAGGTTCTTCTTTTATAAAAGGAGGATAATGGTAATTATTCTTCTCATAATCTGGGGTAGTTCTGATGATAAAATGAGATAAGAATTCAAAATATTTTTATCATCATCACTGCTGTTAATACTGTTTCTTAGAATCACAGACAGGTAGCAAGAAGAAGGGCCTTGGAAATTCAGCTACCACCTTCTGCAGGAGGAGACGCTGAGCGCAAAGGAGAGGAACTGGCTTGCTCAAGGTAAAAGTGCTTCCCTGGGCTCTGTCTTCAGGGTGGGGACTTGATGTTCTTTAGGGACAGACTTTAGATGGGCCACTCCTGTGTAGTCAATGACCTGCCCTGTATAAGGATAGACCGTGTGTTGACCCTGCTGCAGTTTGCCAGACATGGGTTCCTGTGTAAGGATAAGTTTATTCTCTTGGACTGAAACTTTCATGGTCATGCTTTTCTGTTTAGGTGAACTGAAATGTTGTAAAAGGTGAACACCTTTCTTCTCTTGCCATTGTGGAGTCTGCTTTACTATGTTCCTCTCAAGGCTTCTTCCAAGCTGAATGGGATGTGGAGCTGAGGTAGGCAAAAAGACAACAAAAGCCCAGTTTACTCATAATATTAGGCAAAACCAATGTTCTTGAATCCCTTGGCTATCATCATGGAATCACTGACCCGTTAAGGATCCATCTTCTAATTCTTTGGCCTCTGGCCTAGAGCGTCTGGCCCTTTAAGGACCAGGGGCCCCATAGGGACTGAAGATTAAGGAGCCTGGTTGCCAGCCCATCCCCATGGCAACTCAATGCCATGGGGATTAGCAGGGCCCTATTCAGGGCCTCCCAGTTTTAAAGCCAGTGGTGCACAGAGTCCCAGGCAGAGAAGTAAAACAAACACAGTTGTGTTGTAGAGCCAGGCAGGGTTCAAGATGTCTGAGGCTGAACATGGGGAAGAAGGGATGGACCAGCAAGTGATTCTGGACACGCCTCAGCAATCTGGTACAGTGCGGACTGAGTGAAGGAGGTTCAGAAGAACAGGTACAATAGATTGAAAACTTAAGGAGAGGAGACCAGGACTAGAAGGATGGTGGGCAAGTAAAGAGGTCTGGAGAATGAGATCTGGAGGAAGGGAAAAGGGAGTCTGAGAATGAAGGGCTGGCATAACTAAGACTCTGGGTCCAAGCAGTGGAGTATAATGATGGGGAGTTGGAGGCCGGGAAACTCAGGGCCCCCTGAGGATGGTGGCTAATGGGGCAGAGACAGACAAGAGCAGTGGGCTGAATCTAGGGGAGACCAGGAACAATGCGTTTGGATAATAGTGTTTGGAATAGATGGATCCTAGCGCAGAGGAGCACAGTTGGGGACGTGGCTGAGAAATTGAGCATTGCATATAGGGACTGGGCGGTAAAAGGATTAGGGAATGCCAACTGCAGAATGTTGGGAAAAGTGAAATGGACATGAATGTGGAGAGGTGTGGACAGAGGGGAAAAGAATATTTTAAAGCAGGAAATGATTGAGGGTTATGTACCTTAAGGAAGAAAGAGAAATTGATGGGGCTGGCAAGAAGGAAACGTAAGACAGGACTTGGGAGCTGGAGGTGAGCACACAAGAGGTGATGGCTTGGGGACAGAAACAGTGGTACAGACAGCCCTGATTCTAAAGAGGAGAAAGGGGGTTGAACTGGAGAGTTAGCACCAGGAATTAATTCACTCGTTAGGTCTGGGGGAAGCAGAGAGAAAGTTTCTCCCCAAATTTCTAGAAAGATCGGACAGGACATGATGGCCCACTGCCCTCCCATTTGGTAAACATTGTTGGCTTCTTCATCCTTTTTGACCAAAGAGAGTCTTCGTGTCCTTAGAAACACACTGTCTGGAATCCTCTAGACCACTTTCTGGAGAAGTCTGTCAGAGTTAGGACAGAGGTAATCAGGAAGGGGAGATTCTATCTCCAGATTTTTCACCATTTCTCAGACTCTCTTGGGGGATGGACCTCAGTTTGACTCCATTGTGACCTTGACTAGCCCTGGAAGTCCAGCCCCTTGTCAAGATAGATTGGTTCTGGGTCTACTTTTGTGAAGGTTTGGGTAACTCGCTTGAACTGGGCTAAACCCAGAATGGTTTCTGAAAGTTGAATGGGATGATTAAAGGAAAATTCTCTCTGTACTTGTTTTCCCTTGACTTGATTCTCAGGCTCAATTATTACCTGGATTATCTCCCATCTTCCCTCTTAGAGGATAGGAAAGGGCTTGGGGAGGGAATGAAAAATCTGCAGTCGAGCTCACAGGCTAGGAAGGAGGGAAACAGGAGGCTTTGGGAACATAACTGCTTTATTATGATGGGTCAGAAAAATGCACTAGAGGAATAGTAAAAATGTACAAGAGGAATGCATGAGGCAAGACCCCACAAAACAAAATGTTTGCAAAAACACCTGAAGGGCTTTTGCATTGTAAGTATGTCCATTTTACTCTTCTTTAAGGGTAGGGAGTTATGGTCTGATCATCTGCAGGGGAGGCCAAGCACCATGGGCCCGACATTGCAAAGTGCCTTTTCCAGCCTCCCTGGGAGGTGCTCACAGGAGGGATGAGGTCGGCTGACTTCCCGGGGTGAGATAGGAAGAGGGAGCTGAAAATAGATAAGGACATGAGGATCTGGCATACGCAAACCACTTCTAGAGGCTGTGCCCACAATAGATGTGAGTTAATAAGGTTTGGGACATTGTAGAGACGGGGAGGTGAGAGTATACTGTGCTATATGAATGGTGATTTCACTGTCTTCTCCATCTAACCTCCCTTAACATTGAAAACATGGGATAGTTGGTACAGGCACCTTCAGGGAAGCTGTAAGTAGAACCACAGTAGGAAGGGAAAATTTTTTTGTTGTTTATCATATGTATCCCAGCAACACTTTATGAATGAAATAATATGTGAGCATCACCAGTTTGTCTGTAGGGTCACACAGTGGTATTCAATTAGAGGCATGAGTAATGTTTGAGTCACAGATCTTTGGGGAATTAAATCAGTACAAATTCTTTTTGGAAGGGGAATGTACTTATCTTCCCGAGGGTTTACATAAACACGAATGACGTGCACCTAGTTTAAAAGAAGAAAAAGATGTACTGTCTTCAATCATTTTGAATGACTAAACCTCATCTTTCCTGCCCCTTTTAGCTTTCTTCGATTGTTTTTTTTCCTTACTTTAAATTAAAAACCTAGTTTAGAGACATTATTCCCACTATCAAGAAGCTTTGTCTGATTTATGGATGATAGAGCAAAATAAGAGATGTCAGAGAGACAGACACCTCTTATTTGAAAAAAGCCCTTGGACGAAGTACAGAGTATTTTTGTTAATATAAATTATAAGTAAGGGGCCCTGCTAAGATTCTTGTTGTGGGGGACATTTTTTTTTTTCTAGAATGGAGAGATTTCTGTGGGGTGGTGGGAGGAAGATGAAGGAAGGGTATTCAAAGAGAAGGAGGCAACCCAGGCAATAGAGTTGAGAACTGAGGAAAGGGACAGACACTCTGCATCATGAAATCTCAGCTAACCTTCGCCAGAAGTGCACATTGTTGCCCTCACTTTATAATGAGGAAGTGGAAGATCAGAGAAGTCAACTCATTTTTTGCAGAGTCTCAGCAGGTTGCTGTTGAAACTGGATCTTTCTGTTTCCAGAGATAGGGTCTTTGTGTGCACTTGGAAAATGGATGCTTTATTTAATGGGCAGTAAGTTTGATTCCTTCTTTTCTCCTATACATATTTCAGACTCATTCCTATATTGGACTTTGTCTATGGGATCCTTGAGGGTGGAGCATGCCATTATTTATCTTTCATTGGTTGTATCCCCAGCACTGAGTGAGAACTTGGCAAACAATGCATGAAGCTCCTGGAAGGCATTTCAGAGCTGGGACTCTTTATTCAGGTTGTAGAGAACACACGATCTTGTAAGAGGTAGTGGATCCTGGGACATAACTCAGGGGACTGGTAGATTTCTGGGTTTAGGACAATATCTTAATGAAGAGCAGAGGGTGGGTGTCTGTGTGTGTGCGTGTGTGTGTGTGTGTGTGTGTGTGTGTGTGTGTGTGTGTCTAAAAAAACGTTGAGCCTGGCAGGAAGTATCCTGAGCATCTAGTCTTTCCTTTTCTTTGCATTGGAGTGGCTGGCTTGTGGGGTTGAGCTTTCTTTTACAAACTCATAGACCTCTCGACTAACTTCTTGATCAGCACCTTGTTACTGGCCAGCATTTAGCTTCATGTGTCAGGTTCTTGAAATTGTGTAGGGTAAATGTGTTAAGATAGACCTATTCTGTGCCTCCTCGTTTCGAGTTTATAATATACACAATCAGTTTCACTTTTCTGAGCTCCTGTGTTTAGATCCTAGATGGAAGGCAAGTTTGGTTGGACTAGCTGCTTCCCCTCAGGTGTTAGAAAGAGTTTTTTGCTTATATCCCTGACCAGACTGAATCACCTTGGTTGTGTTCTCTACGGGTCTCATTCTTGGGGCTGTGTGAATGGGTAGGGACTCATGAGATGTGTGATTGTAATGTTAGAATTAGAAGGACCCTAAAGATCTTCTAATGTAAGCAGTTCATTTAGTCAGATTGCTCCTTCACCTGGCCATTACCTGGTCCCACAGATTAGAAAGAACTACCTTGAGTCCCAATTAGAGTCTGCTATTGAGGGCCAGAGCTGTGGGCTGCGGACACACACACGAGGGAGGAGGAGGGTGTCTGAGTTAGCTCTCTGCTTTTGTCATAACCTTCTGAGTGGGAGTTGGGTGGAGAACACTGAATCAGAGTCTTTAAATCAATGGCTTGTCATCGGGAGTGTAGAGGCCAATTATCCCCATGGGAAACCAAATGGGAGAAAATGAGCTGAAGGTGAGGTAAGAGGAATTTAGATTAGACATTCAGAAGAACAGGCACAGTGGAAATTATAAACAGTGGTGATTATGGAATTGTCTTCTCTCGGAGGCTTTTAAAACTAGGAATCATTTTCTTGCATCTAAACTGGGTATGGAGGTCTTTACGTATGGTTAAGGAGGGATGGTCAGTTGGATTGTACTGTGATGCCTCTAGCAAGCCCAGGCAGCTGAGTAATCCTCATTCTTTAAATTAGGCAGCC
>RJWJ010013516.1:0-39726 GCA_004363605.1 Indri indri | reverse complement strand
TCTCACTACGTCACTCAGGCTGGTCTCAAACTCCTGGCCTCAAGTGATCCTTCTGCCTTGGCCTCCCAAAGTGCTAGGATTACAGGTGCGAGCCACTGCACTGAGCCAGATATCCTTTCTGTCTTTGTACTTGCCTTTAGAATAGGTAGTGATGTCACCTTTTTCACTCCTGGCATTGGTTATTTTAGCCCTCTTTCTGCTGTTCTTAATTACTGGTATAGGGTGATTATTAGTCTTTTGAAAAGACTTAATTTTGGGCTTTGACTATTTCTGCACTTGTCTTTATTATGTCTCTCTTAAAATCCACTTACCTGGGGGTTTTATTTTATTTTTTTAAAGACAGAGTCTCACTCAATTGCTCAGGTTGGAGTGCAATAGTACAATCAAAGCTCACTATAACCTCCAACTCCTGGACTCGAGTGATCCTCCTGTTTCAGCCTCTCAAGTGGCTACAGCTACAGGTGTGTGCCATCATGCCTTTATATTTTTTATAGAGACAGGATCTCACTATGTGGCTCAGGCTGATCTGGAACTCCTGGCCTCAAATGATCTTCCGAAAGTGCTGGGATTACAGCTGTAAGCCACCACACTCAGCCCTTGAGTTTAATTTGCTTTTCCTAACTTCAGATAAATGTTTAGGGCATTGACTTTTTATCCTTAATATCTAATATATACATTGAATGATATAAATTTCCCTCCAAATATGGCTAACTATTAAAAAAAAAATCAAGGCTTGATTGATATTTACAATAGTCACCATTATTCAAAGTATTTTCTAATATTCATTGGAATTTATTCTTTAACAATTTAAATTTATATTTAGCCACTTATTTTGAAATAATTTCAAAGTCAAATCTGCCAAGAGTACAGAAATCTCATATAAACCTTGGCACAGATTAATCAGTTTTTCAAATTTTGCCTCATCGTAGCCTGTTAACCCCTTAATAATTCAGTGTGTATTTCCTAAAAACAAGGATGTTCTCTTATGTAAATAGACTATAAAGTTCAAGAAAACTGACATTGTTACAAAACATCTAATCTACAGACTGTGTTCTAATTACATCGTTTGTCTCAATGAAGTCTTCTATATCATTTTTTTCCCACTAATCTAAAATACAATCCAGGATCATGCATCATTGCATTTAGTTTTCAAATGAATTTCATTCGTTTCCAAATATATATTTTTCTCCTCTATTATTGTTTTCTAGATTAACTGCATGTAGTTACACAAGTTATTTTCCAGGATTTCAATCATTTGAAATTTAAGACTTTGCCTGGCATGTGGTCAATTAAACATTTCTCTTTGTATGTTTGTAAAGAATGTATTACTGGGTGCAGTGTTCTATAATGTCCATAAGACGTTATGCTAATGGTGTTATCTGAATCTTACTGACATATCTTTACTGATACTTCGTCTGCATGTTTTGTCATTCATTCATTCATTCATTCACTCCGAGATGGGGTCTTGCTATGTTGCCCAGGCTAGACTCAAACTCCTGGACCTAAGCAATCCTCCCAAGTCAGCATCCCATGTAGCTTGGGAATACAGGTGTGCACAACAGTGCCTAGCTTCAATTACCGAGTGGAGTATGGTAAAATTTCCTACCGTGACTATGGATTTGTCTATTAGTTTGAAGTTCTGTCATTTTTTTTAACGTAAGTTTGTTCTCCACATAAATTTGGAACTCATATCTTTTAGATGAAGACAGCCTTTCATCCTTACAAAGTTTCCCTCTTTATCTCAATTAACGTATTTTGCCTACTACACCAGCTTTCCTTTGGTTAGTATCTGTATAGCACATCTTTTCCCATTAACCTTTTTATATACTTAGGTTTTAGATGTTTCTTGTACAAAGCAAACAGCAGATTCCTCTATTTTCCTCTATTTGTTTCTTATCTAGTCTGAAACTTGTCTTGTAATTTGGAACATTTTGCCTATTTACATTTAGTATAAATTTATAATGTATTTGTAGATCTACCAATTTACAAAGATGTTATTATAGCCCATCTGTTCTTTATTCCTTTTACTCACTTTTTTGGCCTCTGTTTACACTGATTAATTATTCCATCTCCCCCACCCCCTACTATCTTAGTAATTATAGACACTTTCATTGTTCTTTTAGTGACTACTCTCAGACATTACAAAATGTAGAACTTGTCATCATCTAACATTAGTTTGTACTTTTTACCCTCTTCCTAGACTATATACATGGACCTTAGAACACAAACTCCACATCCTCCTAACATGTCTGCTATATGATACACATACATACACCACACATCATTATTGTTTCCTAAGTCAACATTCTTTTATATATACTCATACCTATTATTTTAATTGCTCTTTATTCCATTGTGCATCTCCTATCATTTTTCTTCTGCCTAAAATGTGAGGGTTTACCAGGGATACACTCTCCCAGCTTGTTTTGTACAAAAATGGGCTAAATGTCTTTTGTTGGTATTTGAAAAGTTCTCAGTCATTATATTCTGTCCTCAAACATTGCTTCCTTCCCATTCTCTCTTTTCTGTCCTTCTTGGACTACAATTACATCCCTGTTAGATCTTTTCTATCTCTCTTGCCTATCTTGTCTACTTTCCATCCTCCTTTTGTTTACCATGCTTCTTTCTGGATGTTTTCTTAATTATCTTCTAGTTCATTAATTTTCATTTCCTGCTATGCCACATCTGATGTTAAACCCTTCTACTAATTTCAGTTATTGTAATTTTCAGTTCTATACTTTCCCATTTCATTCTTTTTTATAGTTTTCAATTCCCACCTGAATTTGCCATTTTGTCTTTTATCACCTTGAATATAATGTAGCCCTATGGGTCTTTTTATATTGTTTGTTGTATCTGTTAGGTTTTGTGCACATTGTCTAATATCCTAGCATACCTACTTATTTCTAATTGTGTGCTGGATACTGTTTTGCACAATTCATCATTAAGTAAATTGGAGGCCTGGGATGTTTTCTTTCTCCATGCAGGATTTACATTTTACCTTGGGGGGACCCGCAATATGATTACACTTTAATCCAACTGTAGGTACTGACCTTTAGTTCCTGTGAGGAACTACTTACTAATTCATCTTTACTACAATAGCATAGCCTTTTAGGGTCCCAACTCAAGTCAAGGAGAAGCCTTCACCCTTGAGACCCCTGAATTCTAATCCCTGTTTTCTCAAACCTGTAATCCTATTAAAAATACTCCTAAACCTCTAGGCAAATGCCTCAAGGGGAGAAAAAAAGGCCCTACTATTCTCTGCCCCCACTCCAACCCAATCTTCATCCAATTCCTTACTATGTTTTTAGCTTTGACATTTCATGTAGATGATTTCTGTATTTTGTCCAGGTTCTCTATTAATAGTTGTCTTCACTGGTATGGTTGGTCCGAATTATCTAGTCTGCCATCATTGGGAGCCTAGATAATTACAAACAATTACATTTGTATCAATCTGAATCTTACTATGTAAATCAGTGGTTGCTAACCCAAATGCCTATGGAGGTCAGATTTAAAAGTAAGTTTTGGTAGGGACTATAATGAACTGGAAAAGGGATGTCTCATTCTAAAGAGCATTAAAGTCAATTCCAGCCAATGCTGACATGAAAGTATACGGTCGCAGGGCTACGATGGTCTCCATTTTCTCAAAAAAGTAAAAAAAAAAAAAAAATCCATATTTTTAAAAAATGTAAAATCTTCTCATCTATAACACTGGCAGCTAATTCCATTCATTTTAAAACAGTGTATGGGGCAGTGGTTCTCCATTCAGGGTGATTTTGCTTCATAGAACATTTGGAAATATCTGGAGAAATTATTTAGTTGTCCCATCTGGGAAGGAGGGAGGACATCTAGTTGGCAGAGGTCAAGGATGCGCTAACCACAATACAATGCACAGGACAGATCCCCCCCTCCCAACAAAGAATTGTCTAGCCCAAAATGTCAACAGTGCCAAACTTGAGACCCTGGTATAGGCCAGCATACTGCTAGTCAAACAAAACGTATTTGCAGACTGCCATTTGGCTGGGGTTGGCAGCAGTCCTCTAGTCCTCAGAAAGCTGTATTACAAATCTGTGTATATAATGAAAGAAGCTGGTACCTATGCTCTTTATGTTCTAACAACTGGCAATCTCTACATGTCAGTTTGTCACATGTCTCACAGTAAAGCTTCAATTGCTCCTTTTTATGAAAAGGACAAAGCATTGGTCGCAGGCTGGTGACACCAACTGCCTCTGCAGAAACAATGGAGACAAAGATAAGAAAGTTAAGATAAATGAATAGTAAATCATCAGATTGCTCATTTGAATTCAAATTCATTGATATAAAAAAACTACGAACAGTTTTAACTACAATATAACCAACACTAAGTATTACAGATATTAAAATTTATATATTTTCAGCACTTCAGAAGAAAAAATAAATCAGTTTTTTATTTTCTAAGTAGACATTCAAATTAATTCAGGAGTGTGTGAAAAGTCTAAGTGTATAGTTAAAAAGACAGCCCTGATAAGTGAGTATGAACCAACTGGATGTTTTCTATCCCAAATATGGGAGATTTTTAAAATGCAATTCATAAAATCAAGCCAGGTACAGTGTTAAGCACCTGTTATCCCAGGTATTCAGGAAGCTCACTTGAGCACCAGAGGTCAAGGCCAGCCTGGGCAACATAGCAAGACCCCATCTCTAAAAGAGAGACAGCAAGAGAAAGAAAACCTAATAAAAATGTCTAAAAGGAATAATGAATGATTTCATCACTTTTGCAAAAATCCTAATAGAGGATGCTATTAACACAGAAATAATTATGTTTTCACTATTACAGCTCAGTTATCCATGTGGCTTTTCACTAATTTTCCTGTGTGGGGATAAAACTGGGAAATGTTTATGTTATAATATTAAGTTGGGAAAATCAGAATATAAATAAATATAATGATTAAATAGTAAACACCAATTTATTGAATAAAGGTAAAATCCAAACATTTCAGAAATAATCCCACCTCCAGAGATAACTACCATTAATAACCTGGTGTGGGCTGGGCGCGGTGGCTCACGCCTGTAATCCTAGCACTCTGGGAGGCCAAGGCGGGCGGATTGTTTGAGCTCAGGAGTTCGAGACCAGCCTGAGCAAGAGCGAGACCCTGTCTCTACTAAAAATAGAAAGAAATTAATTGGACAACTAAAAATATATACATAAAAAATTAGCCGGGCATGGTGGCACATGCCTGTAGTCCCAGCTACTCGGGAGGCTGAGGCAGAAGGATTGCTTGAGCCCAGGAGTTTGAGGTTGCTGTGAGCTAGGATGATGCCATGGCACTCTAGCCCGGGCAACACAGTGAGACTCTGTCTCAAAAAAAAAATAAATAAATAACCTGGTGTGTGTTCCTCTGGTTGTTTTTATGCATATGGAACTGCATATGGTATATAAAACACTATCAGTTTTATAAAATAAGCAATGGCACTTCATATATTGTCTTGGGAGATGCTGTTCTCACTTGACTCTTAGATACCTTTCTGTGATAAATATATGCACCTCAATCTTATTTATTAATTGCATAGTATTCCAATGGATATACCAGCTACTAGTAGACATTTAGAAGTTTCTCATTTTTCAATATTGTATGATAATGCTGAACCAAACATGAAATCCATAACCATTTGAATGCTTCCATAAGATAAATTTCTAGTGGTAGAATTGTGAGGTCAAAGGGTAATTTATACAGAAACAAGTAAATGGTCCTCTAAAAAATTATACCAATTTGTAATCCTACTAGTGTAGAGTGCGCCTTTTACCTTACTAACAGGGAGTATTCTCAATACTTTTAATATTTGCTGACTTGATGGGGTGGGGAGGAGGGAGGGAGAGAGGGAGAGAGGGAGAATGAAAGTGACTTTACTATCTTAGGATGCAATTCATTAATAATTGAGATCAAAACAACTTTTCATAGTTATTGGCCATTTGCATTTCTTTTAAAAATTGTCTGCTAATAACCTGTACTGTTTTTCTGTCCAATTCTTACTGATTTGTAAGATATATTGTCTGCCAAAGATTTTAGAAATGTTTTTCCCAGTCTGACTTAGTTTATGCTAATTTTTCACCAAACATATTTTTTGGCTTTAATTTTTGAGAACTGCTTCTAGAAAGGTTTTGTCCTTTCTAGTTATAAAAATGTTTATTTCGCCCCCCTCAAATATGGTATACTTTAATGGGTTCTTTTTGATTTATCTGAAATTTATTTTCATCTAATTATCAATCCTTACAAAAACCTTAAATGGATGCCAGCAAGGAGAATGAGTTAGCAGACTCACATTTTCTAACCATAACAGAATAAAACTAATAAAGTTGAAAGTGGAAATGAAACTAAAGCACTAGGAAAATTTTCCTTGTTCTTTTTAAAAATTCTTGGATTCATAATAATCATACTGTTCAATAATGTGCTTTTTGTATTTTATATACACCATGGTCTTCTTTCCCAAACCATCATTTACAGATCTACCAAAGCAGAAAACAAGCAAACACAAAAATTCATAAATCCCCAACTGCCTGGTAACCATAAATGCAGCATATCTAAAAAATAGATAAATCAGCAGAAATCAAAGTGGCAAATCATAATTCAGCTTTAAAATTTATAATTCTAAGAAAGACAAAAATGAAAATAAGTATGAATACTTAATGAAATTAGGAATAGAATTTTAAAACTAAGATAACATAAGAGTAATTAAGGATAAAATTAATTAACTAAAAAATGAAAACTGGTAATTAGACAAATAACTTCAATAGCTGTTATCTGTGGATAAAAACAAAACATAAACTACCTGGTCAGTTCAAAAAGAGGAAGGTAAATATGCAAAATTCAAAAGGAAAAAGGAAAATAACCAGACAGAGAAAATTGGCAATATATTACAAGAATATTAAAAGCATAATACATCAAGACCAAATGTAATTAATTCCAGCAATGTAAAGATGGTTCGATTTGAATATCCTCATAGCTCGCTGCTCCTTTCTCCTTGATGTTCGTGCCACCTGGGCTTCATGTGCTTAGGACATCTTAGTTTGTGCCTCCTGTCCAGGGATAATCATTTATAGTCCTCTTTCTGATTTAGACAGAAAAATTATATTAACTTACCCATTTATAGACTCCTTTTATTTACTGAAGAATTTGGATCCTGACTCTCAAATCATCCTCCTAGTCCTAAATCTCATCATCATCCTGGATGATTTAGAAGTTCAAACGGATTATCATATAAGACAAGCCAGAGACCTGTGCTTGGTTTTAGCTACTTACTCCACGGCCACACCCTAGGATTTTCCTTGTCCATAATGGTTCCAATTCTATAATCCTAAAGTCAAGCCTCCCACTCTAATAACATCTACTTTTTAATTTCCAATTCTTAGTTAACACTTTCACTGTATGTCATTGCCATCTCTAGTCCCTAACCATTTCTTTTACCCTATCAACTGACACTCTCCACTTCCTTCCTTTATCCAGTTAAAATCTGAAAATCCTTTGACATGACATTATAGGCATCCCTTACCCTTCTGAATTTCTGTAACACCTGTCCAGCTAAACTTGTACCCTACATATATCCAATTCTTTTCTATACCCACACCCAGACTGCTGAGACCAGACAGAAGTTTTACGGACTACACTTCAAATGTAATCTGAATGCTACCAAGCAATCTTTCTGCTTCCATAAGTGTAGCTCTCTTTCAAGTGAAGTTAGTTGGCCTTCAACCTAAATCTCTAAATCAGAGTTTGGTACTCTTTTCATGTGCTCCAGCAGTACTTATTAAGCCAAACTATGGCTACTTATTTGTTTATAGTCTTCCCTATACTATGAACTCTTAAAGTACAGGAAGTACCTGTCTGCGTTACCTTTTCATTCCTAGTACTTAGCAAAGTTCCTGGAATATAGAATAGGCATACAAACACTGGTTGACTCAAACACAAAGCAGTAATATAGACGTTTTTGTATTGAGAAATGAGAGTATATTTAATGCTTATCAAAACAAGTATGTCAAAACAAGTCAGTGTAAGAAGGAAGAAAAGACAGAGAGAAAAAGAAATGAAAACTAATTTATTACCTGGAGATACTTCCTCTTTCTGTCTGACAGTGTGGTCTTTTGTGAACTTTACCCTCTGATGAGCTCTGATACATGTCTTGCAGAGCCATTCAACACACTCTACACAAAACCCATTAGCTTCTGCATTGTCCTCACAGCTTGTACACACCTGACAATAAAAGAAACATGTCACAGGAATTTTTGAGAAAATAAAAAGCTGGTCACACAACTGGTTACACATAAATGATATATTAACCATACTGGACTCAATCAGTTATCTTCTAAACAATGTTTGTAAATTTAAACTGACATTACATGTTAAATTATACCCATATGAAATGGAAAAACTGTGAATAGGCAAGAATAAAGGTACATTTTCTCCTTAATTCAATATCCCAAATATTCAAGGCACTATGCTAGGTGTTGTGGATAGAACATCAGGAAAAGCAAACATGGTGCCTTGCTCTTACTACAGTCTCATAGAAGAAGTGCAGGTTCAAATTCCAGTTACCTCACTTATTAGCTGAGTGGTCTTGGGCAGGTTAGAGTACTCATCTTTAAAATGAGGGTAATATTGATAATACAGATTTTACTGAGTAGTGAAGATGAAAAGGGAAGCAGAAGCACAACACTGAAAGAAGTATACCAACATACAGCTACAAACTGTGAAGTACCATAAAGGAAATATACACGAGAAGGTATAAGAGCTTATGATGAAGAAATGGATCTTATTTTAGTGGGGTTGGAAGGCTGGGGAAAGAGAGTAGAGACTATCCAGTGAAGGCTTTTCCTAAGAAGATCATGTTAGCAAGATATGAAAGTTGAGTCAACAATTACTGGATGAAGAAAAGCCTTCTAGGCAGAGAGAACAGCATGTTCCAAAAGCCCCAGGCAAGTAGAGCCTGTCCTTTAGATTAGAATCCCTTCAACTCTCATCTCCTATTACTGTCATTTCATGCCATCAATACTCTATTTTGTTGATTATTTATGTTACTTTCAAGTTTTCTAGATTGAGCATGCACATGAACTACTAGAGTTCACCTGATGAAGTAAAACTGGTCAGTAATATGACTAACAAAGAATATCTAGTATAAATACATCACGGTTGAAGCAAAGTAATAGATATAACACACTGGAAGACAGAAACAAAATTATTTGTACTCGGAAGGGAATTTCCAGAGGGGTTAAGTAAAATTGTGGATGCTTTTAAAACAATAAAAAGAAGTGTTTTCTATGCACATTTAAAGTGAACCCTAAATTCCTGTAGTTGCCCCAAGAAAAAAAAGCTGAAAATGAAACAAGAAGTATAGAAGTTAGCTATGTGATTACTAAAAAGAGTTCTCATAAACATAGCTAATAATTTTTCCCTAACCAGATTTAGTTCTTTTCCAGATCTTCTGTTCCAAATTAAAGCAGGTATCTAGAGGAAAAATCAATGAATCATGATCCAAAAGTAGACCAATAATCACACTTCGCACATGCTATGGAATTAATCTCAGCACGGCTAACCCCTGATGGAGTACTATGCATCTTCCATGATGGATCTGACATCTAGATTTAAGAGGCCATCAAAATGTTCTACATGTGAGTTATGAAAGTAAGAAAGAAAACCACCACTGGATCTCTAAATCCAACACCTTGGACAATGCTACCAAATGAGGCTTTCAAATTAATACCATATTAAAAAGATGACTTTTTTTTTTTTAGAATGTAGAAACCTTACTGGTCAAAGACATGGTGTTTTTCTTATGTATCATTATAGAATTATCAAAATAGAAAAAATGAAAAAGAGCTCCAAATAAAAATCTAGTTAGAAATACATAGTGAAAGTACAAAGAAATAAAATAATATCAAATATAGTCTAATGGTTTTCTCTGGAGGGGACAGGGAATGTGGGATGCAATCACGGGCTTTAGTATTGGCACTGTTTTAGTTCTTAACTGAATTTTTCATTATATACCTTTTAAAACATGGCATAATTTTATAGATTAATGGCCTATGGTTTGGCTCCTTTTATTTTAGAGTCCTCCAGCATTTTAGGTTGCCTTATCAAGAAGAGGCAAAAGGTTCGAGATTTAATACACTTACCTGATTAGACTTTTCTACTGTACTGCTGGGAACCTCAGTAGTGTCCTTCACAAAAAAATTATCTATGATGTGTCTCTCTGCACATTCTTGGCTGCAAACTGGGCATCGAATGACTCCGACTGGGAAAGACAAAATTGCATTCTAAGTTTTAATACAAATATACTGTGTACCAAACCAACACATCTCATCCAAGCTGTGACTGTGTTCTTTTACAATATCTACACTCTTTTTTTAAATTCATACCTGCTGTTACATGACAAAAAGCATATGTGAACTTTATTTATGTATACTCACACAAAATATATATTAAATGATGCACAAATCCTCATATTTCTAAATGAGATCCCTCACGGCCCCGCCACTAAATATCCCCCGCATGGGCTGTTTTTACTATTTAGCAACTTCTCTAAGCAGCAGTTTTCAAACAGGGATGTACAGAACCACATAAGAGATTCTTAAAAGAACAAGAAGCTCTGGTTTTCTAGATCTATAGAATCAGTATTTCTACAAGTAGAGGACAGAAATACTCATTTTATTTAAAATCTGCACAGAAGATTAAGAATCACTGTACTCTGTTTCCCTTTAACAAAGGTAAATACTATTTTTTTGAAAAAAGAATCATCTTTTGTTGTGCTTGGTAAAACAATTATGAATGAATTAAAATTTAATATAAATTTGATGCATAATTCATACCAAGGAGGCTACAATAAGGTTCCCAGATATATTTTTTAAATTAACTGCGTAACAAAGAACACAAAGTAATCTAAAGGCTAATTTCATTTGTACATACAAATTTTAATTTTAAAAAGTTTCCATTTTACAATAGCAACAAAAATATATTAAATACTTGGGAATAAATTTTAAAGGGTTATGTAATGTCACTGTGAAGAAACATATTAAGCTATATTTAAATCATGAAGAAAACATGTTGTGATGGTAAAGATGCCAATGCTCCCCAAACATATCTATAGACCCAACACAGTTCTAGTAACAATCCCAACAGGGATTTCAATAGAATTTTGATGAGCTGAGGGGACATACCTACCAAATAGGTTATTAAGTATGAAATGTCTGATTTCCTTAAGTACTAAGTTTGACAGTTGGTATCTCTGACATTTCACTTTGACACTTGTTTTATTTTTATTGTGAAGGTACATCTTCAGTCTTCCAAACACATGTTTTGGCTTGTGATTATCTTTCAAATTTTTTTAGAATAATTCTACGAAACTATGGGTAAGTAAAAAATCTGAGTTATTTTTGAATACAAGTTCCAACGTGGAACTAACACAGCATAGACAGCTCAAAATATGAACTAAGTGTTCGGGAAGTATGTGGCCAATGAATGCACAGTATGTCGATAGTTTGAGAAATTCCATTCTGGTGATTTTTTAATCTTGAAAATGAGCCACATGGGCAACCTGAGACCAAAGTGAATAAAGATGAGCTGAAAGCTGTAGTGGAAGCAAATCCATCTCAACCTATGCATGAATTAGCAGCAAGGCTTGACATTATTATTCCAACAATATTGGACCATTTGAAACAAATCGGCAAGGCAAAGAAAGCTAGATAGGTGGGTTCCACATGAATTAAATGAGCGTCAAAAGAGAAATTGTCTCAAAGCGTTTTTTTGCTGTCACAACACCGTTTTGTTATGTGTGATGAAAAACAGATTTTTTTTTGACAATCACAAGTGTTCAGCACAATGGTGGGATAAAGATGAAGTGCCAAAACACAGTCCAAAACTGAATATTCATCAAACAAAGTTAATGGTGTCTGTCTGATGATCCAGTGCTGGTATTCTCCACTACAGCTTCATGAAACCTGGTCAATCCATTACAATAGATGTCTACCGCAAACAACTGGATGAAATGATGAGGATGCTTATGATTAAGCAGCTGAGACTGGCCAACAGAGACAGGCCAATCCTTTTGCAAGGCAATACTCAACCACGTGTCTCACAAACAAAGCTGCTCAAACTACAGAGTCTGGACTTGGAAACTCTCTGTCAACCACCATATTCACCAGACCTTGCACCAGCTGACTACACCTTCTTCCAGGCTTTGGACCACTTCCTGCAGGGAAAAATATTCAATTCTAAACAAGCTGTGGAAAACACCTTTTACAATTTCATCACCACTGTCTCTCCAGGCTTCTTTGCTGCTGGCATATACAAGCTACCGTTAAGATGGCAAAACTGTGTTCATAGTTTAGATGCATACTTTTATTAATTGTACTGCTTTTTGTCTGAGATAATAAACTACACTTTTGATTAGAAATCAGACATTTCATATTTAACGACCTATTAATGAGACTTACTGTAAAGCTATACAGTAATTAAAATGGTGTGGTATAATTTCTTAAGAAACAAAAAACAAGAGCTATAAAGGAAAGATTAACATATTTAACTTTGTTACAGAACTACAGCTAGTTAAAAGACTACCATGAATAAATTGAGAAGATACGCCCCAAACTGGAAGATATGTCTAAAACAAAATACTGGCAAAGAATTTTTAAAATCTGTAAAGATGTCACAATGCATTTCACAGAAAAGAAAGATGGAGTATATACATAATGTTCATTATACTCCTGATGGGAGCCTAAACTTCCATCCTCACCCACCAATAAGGAGGCGGCCCTCCCCATCCGGATGCCAATGAAGGCAGAGTGGGGAACACAGACTTCAACTCCCATCTTGCAGTAGGTAGTAAGTTTTGAGGGCAGAAGTCTATGAAATTGAAAACTTAAAGTAGAGAAAAGTTGATAAAACAGAAAGCTGATTATATGAAAAGGTCAATAAAAATCAACAAACCTCCAGCAAGATTCACAAAGAAAAAGACATAACTTGTGAACAAAACAGGATAGATTATCACTACAGACCCAACAGACATTAAAAGGATACTGGGGGAAAACTAAGAACATGTACAAACATAAATTTGACAGCTTTGGTAAAATGGACCGATTCCTTGAAAAGCACACAATACCATGACCCACCCAGTATTAAACAGATGATTTGAATAGCCCTGTAAATATATGGTAATTGACTGGTTCTAAGCAAAATGAAATAGCTGTAAACCTAACAAAACATGCATAGGACTTGTATGCCGAAAATTACAAAATGTTGATGAAATCAGAGAAGATCTAAGTAACTGAAGATACAGTGTTCACGGGCTGGGATAATCAATATAGTAAAGACATCAATTCCCCTTAATGTGATCTATAGGTTTAAAACAACTCCTAATATAATCCCAGCAACACTTTTTTGGAGATAGACAGGATTGTTTTAATATTTATATAGGAATACAAATGCACTAAAATAGCTAAATCAATATTGTAAAAGAAGAATAAAGTGAAGGAATCACTCTACTCAATTTCAAGACTTACTATATAGCTATAGTAATCGGGAATGTGTGTTAGTGACAAAGGGACAAAAATACAGTTGAATAAAACGGAATAGAGACCCTAAAATAGACCATACAAGTAGGATCAACTGATTTCTGACAGATGGAAAAGGATGTTTACACTGACAAATATAAAATGAGGATGAGAGAAATTAAAGACGATTTAAATTCTCGGAGAGATATACTGTGTTCACGGACTAGAACAGCTAAATCATTTTTCAAAAGGAATGAAATCAGAAGAATGACTATACCCAATTTTGAGACTGATATTAATATATAGATACAGTAATTGAGACAGAGTAGTATTGGGAAGGACAGTCACATAGATGAATGAAAATAATAGAACCCAGAAATATGCCCACACCAGTGAGATTGATTTTTGACAAAGGCATGAAAGCAATTCAATTAAAGAAAAAAAGTACTTTCAAGCAAATAATGCTGGAAAAACTAGGTACCCACAGGCAAAAAACTGAACTTTAACCTAAACTTCACACTTTACATAAAAATTAACTCAAAGTAGATCAGAAGAGTAAAAGTGCAAAGCATAAAACTATTTAGAAGAAAATGTAAAAGATCTTAAGGACTTAGGACCTAGTGAAGAGTTCTTAGATGTGATACCAAAAACACAATTCCATAAAAGAAAAACCTTGGCTGGGCGTGGTGACTCACTCCTGTAATCCCAGCACTTTGGGAGGCCAAGGCTGGAGGATCACTTGAGGCCAGGAGTTCAAGACTAGCCTGAGCAACATAGGGAGACCCTGTCTCTACAAAACATTTTTAAAAATTAGCCAGGCATAGTGGTGCATGCCTGTAACCTTAGCTACTCAAGAGGCTGAGCCAGGAGGATCACTTGAGTTGGAGGTTGCAGTGAGCTGTGATCACGCCACTGCATTCCATTCCAACCTGGGCAACAGAGCCCAGTGTCATCCCCCGACCCCCAAAAAATGCTTGCACTGAAGACCACATTAAACATTCCAAGTTTTCTTAAAGAAAAGAAATCTTAATGAATTTGACTTCATGAAAATTAAAAACTTTTGCTCTGCAAAAAGACCCTATGAAGACGATGAAAAGACAAATGCACACTGGGAGAAAATATTTGTAAACCAAATATCTGACAACAGATTCATATCTAAAAAGAACTCTCAGAATGTAATAATAAAACACCATTAGAAAATGGGCAAAAGACATGAAGAGACATTTCACTGATAAAGATATACACATGGCAAATAAGCACATGAAAAGATGTTGTGTCACTAACCATTAGGTAAATGCAAATTAAGACCATGATCAGATAAAAGACCATGACACAGCTATTAGAACAGCTAAAATAAAAAGTAGTGACAATATCAAACGCTGGCAAAAATGTAGAGAAACTGATTTTCTCATATATTCACAGTGGGAATATAAAATGGCACGGCGACTCTGGAACACAATTTGCCAGTTTCTTTAAAAACTAAACATACATTTATCATATAACTCAGAATCTCACATCTAGGCGAGCCGGAGAAATAAACTTAAGTCCACACAAAAACCTAAACACAAACATCTGTGACACCTGTATTCATAACAGCAAAGAATAGGAAACAACCCAAATCTCCTTAAATAAATTAGTGGTTAAATAAACTTGGTATATTCATATCACAGAATACTAGTTACTAGCAATAAAAAGGAACCATTTTATACAACAAATTGGGTGGATCTTAAGAGCATCATTCTGAGTGGGGAAAAAGCCAATTTCAAAGGTCACTTATGAATGATTTTATTTACATAATATTCTCAAAATGACCAGATTATAGAGATAGAGAACAGATCAGTGATTTCCCTAAAAATAGGAAAGGGGACAGAGAGCGGGGAAAGGACATCTGTGACCGAAGAGCTTTTTGTGGTAATAGAATAGTTCTGTATCTTAACTGTGATGGTGGTTACACAAATCTACACATGTGACGAAGTGGCACAGAATTATACACACTAAAGTACCAATGTCAACTTCCTGGTTTTTATATTGTACTATAGGTACGTCAGATGTAATCAATAGCAAAACTGGATACATGGGATCTCTCTGCAACTTTTCATGAACCTATAATTATTTCGAAATAAAAGTTTAAGGATTTCACATTCATTAAACAACTTTGAGGCAGGATTGCTATAAGGAATATACAAGTAAATGTATATAAAGGGTCTAACCAAGGCTGGTACCTGATAAACCTATGCGATAAGCCCTGTAACCTTTAATTAAAATCAGATGACAACAGTGGACTCTTTCTGAATCCAGTAGATGAGGACCAGCATGACCTCTTCTACCTGATTTCCTCAAAGTATGATCTACTAAGGTCACAAATAAATTCTGAGTCATAGACATACTTCTATCTAACAAGGAACAATTGAGACTAAATGTTAGTGAATCCCAAATTTACATCTCTACCAGAACTTCATTCTCGAGCCCCTTTTCAGTACAAGAAAAACCAGGTATCATATTTGATACAGTAAATACAGTCATGAGCCACGTTACCTTTCAGTCAACAATGGGCCACACAGACAATGGTGATACCATAAGGTTAAATTGGAACTGAAAAATTCCTATCACCTAGTGACAGCTGTGACGACATCATAGCATAACACATTACTCATGTGTTTGTGGTGGTGCTGGTGTAAACAAACCTACAGTAATATCCCAGGCCACCACATTGACTCACCACTCATTCGCTGACTCACCTAGAGCCACTTCTAGTCCTGTAAGCTCTATTCATGGTAAGTAAGTGTCTAATACAGGTGTAACATGTTTGACTTTTATGCCATATTTTTCTAGGTTTAGGTATGTTTAGAAACACAAATACTATCGTTACAATTGCCTACAGTATATTTTTATTTTATTTAAAACATTCATTCTGGAATTTCTATAATATTTAGCACAGTAACATGCTATACAGTTTTTTTTTTTTAATTTCAGCATATTATGGGGGTACAGATGTTTAGGTTACGTATGTTGCCCTTACCCTCCCTCCCCTCCGAGTCCGAGTTTCAAGCATGTCCATCTCTCGGATGGTGCGCATTGCACTCTTTGTGACATGCTATACAGTTTTGTTGCCTAGGAGCAATGGGTTACACCACACAGCCTAGGCATGTAGTAGACCATACCATCTAGGTTTGTGTAAGTACACCCTATGATGTTCACACAATGATGAAATTGCCTAACAAGGTATTTTTCAGAACATATTCCTGTCATTAAAGCCATGTAGTAACTGTAACTCGATGTTAGATAAGGTAAGTGATTCTTTTGACATACCATCCTGGCAAGAGTGGGAATACTGTTGGAAATGTAATTCAACTCTCCTTTTGAAAAGGGAAGATTTGAAATCAGAAAGGCAAGCAGAGAATCAACTTTAAAGAGAAACAGTAAAGCAAATGGACCAGTACCAGATGCTATAAATTGCTTCTTTTTGCCAATGCCAACAGGTATGAATACAGAGTATGTGCAGTAAACAAGCTAAACAAGGAAACCATCTGTTTATTAATTAAGTTAGAATACTTCCAGTGTCATATTTTTTATATTTTAAAGAGTTATTGAGGTTAATGTTTTTTACCCATCTAGTTTCTATGTTTACTAAAATCATGAAACATGGTTAGATGATTATAAGGTGAAAACACAACTTACTAGGATCTGCTTTTATCCTTTTTTTCCTACAAATTAAACATTTCAAGCTTTTGGGTTTTGAGATGTGGATATAACTTGCTATCTTCTTTGTGTGAAGTTTCTAAACCTAAGCATAATGAAGGGCTCATGCTCTGACAATATGTGCTAGAAATGGCTGGCATCTCTTTGCCCATTTCCATGAAAAAGATGTGGATTTAAAGTCTCTTTTTACACCCTGTAGATCACAGACACAAGAGAGCTGAATGATAGAACCATGAGATGGGTCACCACCAGTCAGAAAACTGTATTCCTACATTCTTGGGAGACAAAGGAGAGGATCTGTATAATGCAAAATAGTGCTCTGTCCATGGTCCTGTCAATATCATAATGGCTCACTACTCAAATATACATACATATAAAACAAAAACACCCAAGTAAATGCTGTCTATAAAAAACCAACTTTAAACATAGACAGGTTAAAGAAAAAACCTGGAGTTAACAGACTCACATTCAAACCATATGTATATGGCAGGACAGCTCTCCAGGTAGCCTCGTACCAAGCCAGTTTTCTCCACTTTGAGTAACTGTAGAATGTTCCAGGAATGCAAAATCCCAAGACAGAAGGAGCTGGCCAGAACAAGAGACTGAGCAAGGACTACTGTGAGGGGCCTGCCGAGCCCCCCAAGCATGGAAATAAAGGAAAATCTTGAGTTCCTTTGGAGGTTCCAGGAACCTGGCCAGCCTTGAAAAGTAAATGGGAAATCAGATGAGAACAATGGCCCTCCACACAAGCCAGAGTTTGGGTTCCCTAGGGAAACTAAAAGATAGCATCCTAACATATGTTGTTTTTCAGAAACCCCCACAGGATGGAAAATGTACATAAAGGGGAATGAAGGAAATGAACTGTGTCAGCCATTCTTTGTCCTAAATTTCCCCCTGAGGGGCCTTAAAATTCCTTTCTGCAAATCCAAGAATCTCTAAATTCATCTGTGGCAATCCCTTCCCCACCCACACACACTTCAGGATATCCCACCTTTTCGGGCGGGGCCAATGTATAACCTCCATGTATTGATTTGCAATTTTGCCTACCCTTGCCTTTAAAACCCCTGGTGATCCAGGAGTTTGGGTTCTAAGTACAGCTGCTCGTGCTCCTTACATGGCTGCAACTCTCGGCTCCAGTGTTTGGATTGGCTGCAAGGGACCCCAGTAGACCCCAGTTTGGTTTGATAACAAGCAGCCTGGTCTCTGTTCCTCTCCCCTCACCCTCCACCAAACAGAAAGTCCTTCAATGCTTTAGCCCAGAGAATCATGTTGCCCCAGGGCATAAAACCCATGGTGGGCTGCTTTCCTGGGTCCCTCAGCTGTGGTGCACAGACAAGAGTCCATCCACCCTGAACAGCTTTCCAGAGCCTTGGGGGGCCAGTTCGCAATAAATAAATCCTAGGCTTCTACTGTCCCTTGCCTATCTGTGAGTAATAAAAGTGCTTCATGTAACTTGTGAGTATGAGTGTTCTGACTCATTAGATTTGGGCAAGCAGTAAAAGTGCAGCCCAAGATACAGTGAGCTGAAATGGTAACCAGTACACAGCGAACCAATCTCTTTCAACACATGAAACCTGGAGGTCTTTACAATACCATCAGACAAAGTAGGTTTCAGGACAAAGACTATTGCCAAAGTTAAAAAGTGAAAACACTGCACAATGATAAAGGGGCCAATTCTTCAAAAACACATAATCCTAACTATTAACCTTCACAGGGTTAACAAGAATTCTGGAAAGAAATAGAGTTATAAGTAAGCATTCATCAGGTTGCACTTTGGCCCATTTCCTGGTAACATGGCACTGGATATTGAATGTTTGCATTCCCATTATTCCTATAGATAGGATTTCTGACAGAAGAATCATAAGGCTTTTAAGAATCTGCATCCCTACTGTTCTTATAGACAGGATCTCTGACTTTAAAGACAGCTTTAAGAATTGCTTAAGATGACTTTCAGATCCTAAATTCCAGTGGAACAGCTGGAAGACCGCCAGGGTGAGAATACAGTTTCTTCATCTTCCTGTCTCATGACTTCACCCCTACACTCTTCAACCAATCAATAATCTCCACACTTCAATCTTTGGGGCCCCCTCCAAAACCCTTAAAATCCCTAGCCCCAAACTCCTCTAGAAGACAAATTTGAGGTTTCCTCCCATTTCCTCCTTTGGAGGCCCTTCAATTAATAAACCTCTTTCTCTGCTGCAACCCAGTGTCTTGGCATACTGACTTGCTGTGCGCATGAGACAACAAACCTATTACAGTTACAGCACACATACCGAACAGAGCTTCAGAACATATGTAGAAATTGATACAGCTAAAAAGAAACACAGACAAATTCACAGTATTGTTGGAGATTTCAACGCTCCTCTCTTGGTAATCAATAGTGCAGTAGATAGAAAATCAGTAAGGATATAGAAGACTTGAACAAAAGAATCAAATAACTTGATCCAATTGACATTTAAAGAACATCCAATGTCAGCAGAATGCACATTCTTTAAGTGTGAATGGGTTATTCACCAAGACACAACATACGGGGCAATAAAACATGTTTAAATAAATTTAAAAGAACTAAAAACACACAGAATCCGTTCCATGACCATAATGAGATTAATTTAGAAATCAGTGACAGATCTGGAAAATTCCAAATTTTTGGAAATTAAACAACTTACTTCCAAATAACCCACGTGTTAAAGAATGGTTTTTAAATTAGTGATCTAAGCTTCTATCTCAAGAAGCTAGAAAAAGAGCATATTAGCCTGAAAGAATAATAAGTTGATATAAATAAAAATGGAAAAATAGAAAAAAAAAAATCAATGAAACCAAAGCTGGTTCTTAACAAAATTAATAAAATCAATAAACCTCTAGGCTAGACTAATCAAGAGAAAAAGTGATAAAATTACCAAAATCAGGAATTAAAACAGTGCCCATTCCTATAGATTCTATGGACCTTAAAAAGGTAGTAAGAGAATATTATGAACAACTTGACTAAACGGATACTTAAAAGACACAATTACCAAAACCTTCTGAAGAAAAAAAGGAAAACCCGAATAGCCCTGTTAGGCTTTAAGAATTCACCCTTCCCAAACTTCTATCCATACCTCCTAATAAAACCCACCACTGTCCCCTTCCTAGGGGTATATTAGGCCAGTAGCCTTTGCCAGACCCCTAGAAAGATAAAGAAATGAAATGCAAGAGGGGAACTTACTTTCCTCATCCCTCCAGGTTGTTTGAAAAGAATTTATTACAGTGGCTGTTCTGGCCCAGTTGCTCACTCTTCCCAGAAAAAGCCTCTGTAAAACCCAAGGCTCTTCCCTTTTCTCTTGTGGATGCCTTTTTCAGCCTCCACCCATCTGTACCCAGATGCTCAAAATAAATATTTTGCTATACATGAGGCTTTGTGTGTGTCTCTCTCTCGGCTCTGGGCCTAATAAGCCCATTGAAGAAACTGAATTTGTAATTAAAAACCCTCCCACAAAGTCTAGACCTGAAGGACTCCACTGGTGAATTCTGTAAAACATTAAAAGATAGTACCATACACACTTAAAAAAAATACACATATATACATATATATATGGAGAGAGAGAAAGAGAGAGAAATATTTTTAAAGCAATCTCCGAGAGGCCACAAGCTGATACAGAGAAAACAGGACCGAAATTTCAGTCACACACATAGGAATACAGGCCTTACAAAAACAATTTGGAAAAGTCACTATACAAATAGACAATGTTAGACCTCAACAAATAACAAAAATCAATCCCTAAACAGAGATGGATAATCTCATTCCCAGAGCTAACCACACTATGATACTCGAATTTTCTGGTTCTCAACAAAAAATTAAAAACCATATAAAGAAACCGAAAAGTATGACTCATATGTAGGAAAAAAAATAATTTGACAGAAACTATCACTGAGACAGCCTAGACATTGGAACCACTAGTCAAAGATGTTAAATCAACTGTTTCAAATATGCTCAAGGAGCTAAAGGAAACCATGGACAAAGCTAAAGAACATAACAATGTATGAGCGAACAGGAAATGTCAATAGAGAAACACACATTATAAAAATGAACCAAAAAGAAATCCTGGAGCTGAAAAGTACAAGAGCTACAATAAAAATATTTAGAGGGGTGTAATTGGAGATTTGAGAAGACAGAATGAATCAGCAAACTTGAAGATAACGCAATTGAAATTATCCAGTCTGAGTAGTAGAATTTAAAAGAGAATAAAGAAAAACTGAATGGAACCTAAGGCACCTGTGAACACCATCAAACTCGTTTCCTCAAAAGGAGGAGAGAGAAAGAGGAAAAAAATTTTTGAATTTGCTAAAACTTCCTATCAATATATCTGATGAAAGACATGAATCTATATATTGAAGATGCTCGATAAGCTCTAAGCAGGATAAACTCAGAGACACCGTTACTGTGGTAACTCTGGAACTATAATTTCTCCTACTCATAAGGGATTGTTGATTTTTGCTTGTTGATGGCTAGAGCAGTCCATTTCCAACTTTCCAAACTATTTTGCAAAGGCAGCAGCCTCTCCTTTCATCAGGTACTTCTCTGGCTCCAGAGTCTGAAAGTTGATTCTGGTCATTTTTTCCAGTTTATTGGTTGCTTCAGTGGAAAGCTCAACCTCTAGAGAGTCCTACTCTGCCATCTTGCATGATGTAGCCTTGACTTCACCAAAATTTTAACTGCTGTATATCAAAGGACACTATCAAGAGGATGAAAAGACAACTCACAGAATTGAAGAAAATATTTGCAAATTATGTATCTGATAAGGGTTTAGGGTCCAGAATGTATGAAGAACTCCTATAACAAAAAAAAACAATTTTTTTTCAAAAGTAGGGAAAGGACCTGAATAGACATTTCTCCAAAGAAGATATACAAACAGCCAATAAGCATGTGAAATGATCCTTAACATCACTCGGGAAATGCAAATCAAAACCACAATGAGACATCACTTGACACTCAATAGCATAGCTATCATCAAAAAATAAAATAAATGAAAGAAAAACAAGTGTTGACAAAGATGTAGACAAATTAGAACTCTTGTGCATTGCTGGTAGGATAAAAAATGGTGCAGCTGCTGTGGAAAAGTTTGGGAGTTCATCAAAAAGCTAAACAGAACTACCATATGATCCAGCCATTCCACTCCTACATACCCAAAAGAATTGAAAACAGGGACTAAAACAGATAACTTGTACACCAACGTTCACACCAGCATTATTCACAATAGCTAAAAAGTGGAAACTAAATATCCATTAAAAGATGAATGTATAAACAAAATGCACTATATCCATACAATGGAATATTATTCAACCATAAGAAGAAATGAAATCTGATTTAGGGTACACCATGGATAAACCTTGAAAATATGCTACACGAGGCCTGTGCCTATAATCCCAGCTATTTCCATACCCTATCTCTCTAAGAAGAAAGAAAAAGAAAATATACTAAATGAAATGACCAAAAAAGGACAAATATTATACAATTCCACCACTTGTATAAGGTTCTAGAATAGGTAAACTCACTAGGACAGAAAGTAGGAAAGAGGTTACCAGAGAGTGGGGGTATTAGGGAATGGAGAGTTCTTGCTTAATGGGTGCAGAAGTTCTGTTTAGGATGAAGAAAAAGTTCCAGAAGTTGTAGTGAGGGTTACGGAACACTGTGAATGTACTTAACGCCACAGAATCATATACTTAAACATTGCTAAGACGGTAAATTTTATGTTTTGTATTTTAACCACAATAAAAAAAGTATTCAAAAACACTGATAAGGCATAGCATAATAAACCCAAAGAAAACCAAGAAAATGAAATAGAAATAATATAGTTTTTAAAAAGAAACTAATAAAATTGAAAACTTTTGCCGAGGACAGAAAGAGAAAAAAAAGGGAAAGCCTATAAAACCAGCACCAGGAATAAAAAAGAGAACTTCTTAACTTAAAGATGATACAAATATGAATAATTACTAAGAGGTTATTGTGAACTACTTATCAATAAAATTGAAAATGTACATGAAGTGTACAAATTCCTAGAGAAAAAAACTGTCTACCATAGTCTCTCAAGTAGAAACAGAAAACCTGAAGAGACTTGTAGATAAACCTTTAAGAAAACTGAATTGGGAGTCAAAAATCTTCCCACAAAGAAAAGCCCAGGCCCTAATTAATATTGTGTATTCAATAAAAATAAATCCAATCTTACACAAATTCATTCAGAGAAATAAGTAGTACTCTGCAATCTATTTTATAAAGTTCACCTAACTCTACAGGAGAATTCAAAAAACAGTATTATTAAGGAAAACCATAGGCCAAGGTAATTCATCAACATAAAAACAAAAAATAAAATATTAGCAAACCAAATCCTGCAACATGTGAAAGAAACAACAGACCTTCAGTAAGTAGACTTCTGCCTAGGAATACAAGATAATTTTTCTATTAGAAAATCAATTCTTAGAATTTACCACATGACAGATTAAGGGAAAAAATTATGCTTTCATTAGGTGAAGGTGTATGTTTTTTAAAAAAATATATTCATACACACACACGCACCCCTCTGTGAATATTTAGGAGTAAATGGGGTGGTATAAGGCCCAGAATTAGGGCTCAATATTATGTGCCATGATTCTGGCATAACTTGGAGGGTCCTGAATAGCCTAATCACAAGTTCTCCTGCCCACTCTACTTCCACAGCTAAGGTCCCCTAACCAAACATTCCTTTCTTTAACAAAGGGACCAGGCACAGTTTCTGCTTATCCTGAATTATCAGGATTTCAGTTACCTGCTAGCCTACAGAATTATTCAAACAAACCAAACATACCCTCCTGCGGGAACCAGGGGGCACCCCACTTTCATTATACCACGTACAAAGCCTGCCTCCCTGATTGTTCACTTTGTCCCTAGTGCAACCCCCATGTGGCCCCCATGTGGGCTCCCAACCCCCAACCCCCATGTGGTGTCCTCCCCAGGGCTATGAGTTTATGTGACTAATAAACTGTTGTCAACCTCATCTGTCCAGTTTCAGGTATCACGTATTGGGCCATTCCTCACACTCATAGGGCAGGAATCCCTCCCTCACTAATGGGATCATCTATACTCTTTTAAGCATACATAAATCCTACAGCAAACTTCATATTTCATGGTATAATGTTGACAACTTTCTCTCTGAAATCAGGAACAAGACAAAGATGTCCACTGGTACCACTTTTATTCAACTATGTACTGGACAGATTGGGCAGCACAATAAAGCAAAGAGAAGGAAAGGTATGAGGACTGGAAATGATGAAAGAAAAAGTGTCATTATTCACAGATAATATAATTACATACAGGAAAAAGCCAAAGCTTCAGAGAAACTGCTAGAATTCGTAAGAGTTCTATTTATACTTACCAGGAACAGAAGGGCAAAAATGAAGTTAGAATAGGATACCATTTACAGTAGCACTGAAAATTATCAAGTACCTAGAAAAAATCCTAAGGAAAGATGCACAAAATCCCCATGGGAATAATTACAAATATTTAATAAGTCACTAAAGAAAGCATAATAAGAGATAGCATGGCTGTGGACTAGAAAATTCAACATTACAAACATATAAATGCTCCCCAAATTGATTTACCAATTTCCCACAATCTCAATTAAAATTCTATCAGGTTTTTTTTGTGGAACTTTAAAGGTAAATTCTAAAACTTATATGATAATCCAAACAGCTAAAAAATAATCAAAAGAGGTTTCTGAAGACTAAATAATTACAAGTAGTAATAGGGGTTTACATGAGGATTTGTTTACTAGAGCTATCAAAACCTATTGTAAAGACACAAGGATAAAAGGAGTGACTGGTTTAGGGAATGACAAACAGACCGATAGATCAAAACTACCTAAGAAACACAGATCAGAGTGCTAATAAATAGATTCATCCATATATAAATACATAACAATTGATAAGGATGGAAATGTTGAACACTGGGGAAAAAATGGTAGTATTTTCAATAATGGGGCTGGGACAACTGTTAAAGAAAACTGGACTCTAACCCCTCTCACCATACATATAAACCAATTGCAGATGAAACAAAAATTTAAATGTGAAGGACAAATTATAGAGCTTTTAAAAGAAAAAAGAAAATAATGTCATGACTTTGGGGCATAGAAAGATTCTTAAAATTAAAGCACTTACCACAAAGAAAGATTAATAAAATTAAATTTGGTTCAAAGGACTCTATAAAAAAAAGAAACAGAATGGGGGGAGACATATAGAATATAAAATAACTCCTATTAAAATTAAAATAAACAGCACAACAACAACAACAAAAAAATGGGAAGGAGACTTGAACCAGTACTTCAGAATAGCTGAAATCCAAATAGTCAATATGAATATGAAAGGCGCTCAACCTAACTGATACTTAGTAAAAGTATATAAGATCCAAAGAAATTAACAGGAAATACCTACAAGATTGCCAAAAAATAAAGACTTATAACGCCAAATGGAGGTGAAAATCTACATCTCAGTCAACAGGAACACACATCAATTGCTGGTGGTCATTTTGTAAATGTTAAATTGAAGATTCATATACTCTATGACCAGACATTCTGCTTTTCAGTAAAAAACAAAAACCTCAGGACTCATATACATGAATAGGACACATTAACAAGAATGTTAATAGCTATATTGCTTTAAAAAGCCAAAAAATAAGCAACATTTCAAATGCACAGCAACAACAAAATGGAAAAATTGTGGTATATTGGTTCAATGTACTATTATTCAGTACTAAAAATGAATGAACTATAGTTACAGGCAAGAACATGGATGACCCCTTCAGTATTAAAGGACAACAGCAAGAAATAAAATATTAAAATATACCAGTATCATTCCTTCTACACCAAGTCCCAAAAAAGGCAAAGCTAAATTACAGCATTCACCATAAAGCAAATGAAGGAAATGTTAACATAAAAGCTGGGGCCGGGCACAGTGGCCTGTTATCCCAGCACTTGGAGCCCAGGAGTTCAAGGCTGTGATAATGCCACTGCACTCCAGACCCTGTCTCAAACAAACAAACAAAAATTGGGCAAATGGTTACCTTCTAAGGGAGAGCAAAGGGGTGATGAAAAAAAGGGCAGACAGGGACCTTCTAGGGTACTGGCAATGTTTATTTCTTGACCTAAGTGGTAGTTACATGTGTATCCACTCAGATTGTTAACTGCACAGGTGTTTCCCTCACAATTTTTAAAAAGTTTAAGCATCCTAAATTTGGGGGTGGGTAAGGCCTTGTCAACAAACTTGAGAAAGCAGACTGAAATTATGCTAAGAAATAAAGAAGGCCTGAACTAAAAAGGTAAGAAGGCAAGAGATCTCTGAGCTACAGAAAGGAAAATTGAGAATTGACAGAATTTGTTAACGGAAGGTTTAAAAAAAGAAAAAAAAATTAAAGGATGGAGCCTTAACTATTAGCTTAGTACTTTTAATAGCCACTAAAATAATTAATTGGGAGGCCATTATGGTGAGATGGCTACAGCACCTTGAATTCCTACTTAAGCAAAATGAAATCCAACTCAATGTAAAACTTAACCGATCAGAAACCATCAACTAACCTCTAACTAGTGACTTTACCAATCAGAAACTGACACTAACTTCTAACTAGGTACTTTCCACTTTAACCAATGAAATATTTTCTTTGTCTTGCTTTTTGAGAACACCTTAGAAAAGTTTCCCTTTCCTGGTGCCTCAGTGGAGCACTGAGCTGTTAATACATGTTCAATTGATGCTGCCCAACTCATGAATCACCGAGGGCTCAAATAAACTCATTAAGATTTTAATATGCCTAAATGTATCTTTTTAACAACCCATATTGCGTATACAGAAAAAGAGCATATAAATAAAGAGCTTTTTCCACAATCAAATTAAATATTACTTAAATAAGGACCTTTGCTTACTAAATACTGTCATAGGTTTTTTGTTTTTTAAGAGACAGGGTCTCACTCTGTCACCCATGCTAGAGTGCAATGGCAAGATCATAGCTCACAACAGCCTTGAACTCCTGGGCTCAGGCAATCTTCCTGTCTCAGACTCCCAAGTAGCTATAGGCACGCACCACCATACCCAGCTAATTTTTTTAATTTTTTGTAGAGACGGGATCTTGTTATGTTGCCTAGCCTGGTCTTAAACTCTTGCCCTGAAGGGATCCTCCCGAGCTGACCTTCCAAAGTGCAAGTATTATAGGTATGAACCACCATGACCAGCCACAGGTATGATTTCAAAATATTATTCTTTTACTACTTTCAAAATAATTTAATTTTCCATGAGGTATAATATTAACACATATCTCACAATTTTGTTTTTCAATTATACTAGTACATGCACCAAGTTCTTTTTAAATTACAGTATTCCAAGAGTTATTACCAAACACTGGAGTCCCTTATCCAACTTTATAATGGAAGATGGTAGATAAACCCCCCCTTCAAAAATCTTTCCCTCCTGGCCAGGCATGCAGTGGGTCACGCCTGTAATGCTAGCACTCTAGGAGGTTGAGGCAGGAGGATCACTTGAGGTCAGCAGTTCCAGACCAGCCTGAGCAAGAGCGAGACAGTATTTTTAGTTTCTACTAAAAATAGAAAAAATTAGCCGGGTGTGGTGGTATGCGCCTGTAGTCCCAGCTACTTGGGAGGCTGAAGTAGGAGGATTGCTTGAGCCTAGGAGTTTGAGGTTGCTGTGAGCTAGGCTGACGCCATGGCACTCTAGCCTGGGTAACAGAGCAAGACTCTGTCTCCACAAAAAAAGAAAATCTTTCCCTCCTCATACTCCTAACACTGATTTCTATTAGTTTTCCATTAAATGCATATTCATATATTATGAACATTTAACAATGCTCACAACTGAGCTGTACAGCATTACAATTATATTTCCTTTCTCAAACAATTTCATTCTTGAAATTAAGTGGCTTGCATCTTTTAAATTTGCTTAGTTTTTAAGTATTTATCACTAAATCAGCACCAAACTTCCAACAGAACTGCAAATCCCTTTCAATGTGTTCAAATATATCAGGGAATCTATGAAGGAACATATACCTGTAATATATATACATCAGTAAGATCCACCTTTTGGTTGTGTTATTTAAGTCCTTAATAGCCTTGCTAAATTTTTGGCCACTTGATCTATCTTCAACTGAGATGGATTTTAGGTCTTCTGCTATTAAAATGTTCCCAATACTTAGTGACTATCCTGAATAGTGACTCTCCTGAAGTTTTTTTTTTTTTTTAATGAAAGTTGTTGTTAATATCCACACACCCAGTAACGTACCTTCATTATGAACTGCAGCTTACAGGATTATAATGTGTCCTACCTCTTTAATGATTTTTTACCTGAATTTTTACCATATGCAGTATGAAAACTGTAACCCCAGTGTTCTTTTTATTTGATTTGTCTGGCATGTCTTTGTCCAACCTCTTATTCTTCACCTTTCTGAGTCTTTTAGTTTTGTGGTTATATCCTTTGTATAGAGCTCAGTGTTGATTTTGCTATATTAGTTAACCTGAAAGTATTCCCAGTTCGAGAGTCACCTTTACTGGTGGAACCCTCACAGCCTTTCCTGGGGTTCCATTTGACCAGACTCCAGGATCTATATTTTCCAGGGCTGTTGGTAGTTTCTATTCTCCCTTAAAGTCATCTTGAGGATTACCCATCCACCACATGATAGCATGGGGTTGTAACTATAATTGGAGACCTAATTTGACTAAAAAGTCTCCTCCTAACAGTGAAATTGGAACCTCAGGGATAAGCAGAAATTGATGGGTTACTAATATTCCTTCCCAGCTACATAATAAAGCAGGGGTATAATACCTTCTGGCAGGGCATCCATCAACGCCCACAACCACACAGGAGGACGATGACCAGCGTCTGCCAAAGGTTGCTACAACCGAGTAAGTGGCTCCCATATCAACCAGAAAAAGAATTTGTTTACCGGCCATATTCAAGGTTACCTGGGTTTTTCATACATGATCTGGATGGTACGAGCGAGAGCCTCTGTCCAACCCAGGCCCCTTCAGGTCTGGTCATCCATGACCATGGCCACCAGGGTTTGGGCTCCCCCTTGGCCACAGGGGCTGAGGGACAATCCTGTACCCAATGGCCCAGCTGTCCACAATTGGGACAGGGCCTCCTGGGTCTCACTGCCCTTCGTGCTTTACCCAGGGCTCCTCCGAAGTTTGCCTGACACTCCCTCTTAAAGTGCCCAGGTTTTCCACACTGGTAGCAGGTTCTGGCACCACCCCTAGATCCCCTTGGAGTGGGTGGGGGAACCACTGTAGCACAAGCCACCCCTAATAATTTGGCCTTTTGGGAGTCCCTCAGGGTTACCTCCAGATCCCAGTTGTTGTAGACAGTGGAGGCCAGTGACAGCAGCTGGGCTGTGTCTCTCTGGGCTCCTAGGGTAAGCTTCTGGAGCTTTCTATGAATGTCAGAGTAAGAATTATTAATAAAGTGGGTATTTATCACTATTACTGCCTCTGTCGAGTTGTGGCCCATGTTAGTAAATTTCTTAACAGCTTCAATGATTCTTTCTCTAAATACTGCTGGGCTTTCTTCCTTTCCCTGAAATACCTCTGCTACTGGTTTCACTTGGATAGCTTTCATTCATGCCTCTATAAGGTGCACTAACATACGGCTGTGAAGATGGGACCCTCCTTGGCCTTGCTGATAATTCCATCCCAGATTCCCCCTGTGGTACTGCCAAATTTCCAGGTGGTAGACTTAGATCTAAAGTGTGAAGCTGATCCCCATAAACCTGTCTGGCCACTCAAATCCTATTTCTTTCATCTAGTAAGCAACAACAGGAGAGCAAGGCCCTATTTCTTTCATCTAGTAAGCAACAACAGGAGAGCAAGGCCCACACATCCTCCCAGGTTAAGTTAAAAACAACTACCAGGTGTTCAAATTCTTCTATGAACCTTCCCAGGTCAGCTGAGCACCTTCCCAGTCTTTCCTCCCTTTTTTTCTCTTTCAACACAAGATTTACAATATTGGGGATTATCTCTCAGGTATATAAAAGCCCGAACATAGGAAATTTCTAACCATTTCCCTTCCCTTGTACAAAGGACGTCTAATTGTAAGATAGCATTTGGTTAAGGTTCCCATTCTCAGATCAGGATTCTCTGTCCCACAGTTGGTATCGGGGCCAGGCTATATTGCAGAAAAGCACTAGTTTGTTTTTGCAAAGGCTGTTGAATCCAAGAATCTTCCAAATTTTGTTTAACAGACACCCCAGGGGAGAATGGGTAGGGATTGAGGTCTCCTGTCCCATGGTTTCCCATGGGGAAAAAAGAAGAGGGTAGACTCCCTACCAGGCCAGGTGTACCCATGACCAACAGAATGCAGGTCAGAGGCGTCACTCCCACTTCCCGCTATGTGAGGCCCGGCCAGCTTCATTAAGCTGCAACCGTACCTCCCCGATTGGCCACTAGATCCGGCATCCCCAGTCCCAGTGCATCAGCTCTGACTGCAGACGTGCCACAGCCCCTCCCCCCATCCCACAGCCAGTCCTCTTGCCTGCATGCCCTATGGCAGACATGGGGAGGTCCCTGCCCTCACTTCCCTACACCCCTTCGCCCCTCTCAAGGGCAACTTTTCCACTCAATTGCCTGAGAGTAAGAGGGACCCTAAGGACAAGAAGGCCCAGAATTAGGAAAGGTAGGTAAGAAGGGAAAGCAAGGAAAGGAATGCCTGCTCTAGGTCAGAAATAGCAACCTTGTACTTAGTACGCAGATGCCTCTTATCCTTGGGCTTCAAGCAGTAAAGCCCATGTCCAATCCACATACCTCCAATTCCAGGGTGGAGGGCACGACTGTGAGCGTCGTTCAGTTCCCAAGAGCGCTCTACCGCCTCTTCAGCTTTTTAAAACACACCATCTTCCACAGTGAATAGGCAGCCCACTGATTCAGCAAGAGGGGATGTTGAGGTCCCTTTCTAGGTTAAAGCGAAATTTCTACTTAATAAAACTAGGGAATAGAATGTAAACCTCATTTTCCGTAATTTTTCCTGCTGGTTCAGGGATGAAATGCAATCCCTGCCCCCTTTTTCTTTAGTTTTAAATGAGTTTTCAGTGTTCACACTGCTGCCAGAACAGGCTATTCCCAGTAACCTTAAATTCATGGTAACAGACAGTAATACAGTAACTGCAGTTTTAAAGCAGGCAGAGAACAGTGAGAGAGACGGAGATTCCATTTTAACTCTTTGGTGGCAGACTATTTATTTGAGTTCTGAACTTTTCATATATTTTGCCCATCAGAAATTTCCCTTTTAATTCTAACTAACTTGATTATATATCAAATTTCTTCATAAATTCTCTTTCACAAACCCCATCACAACTTAGACTACCTGCAACTTTCTTTTTTTGTCCCAAGTTTTCCTTCTCAAACTTCCAGTTATTTTAGGACATGAATTTCCTATAGAAGATCCTTTCTTATACAATATTATTCTCCTTTGCATTTAACCTTTCTTACCAAAAATACATTTCCATACTCATTGTCTTTCTATATCTCTTTTTCCACTTTATTAGTTACCTTTTTTCTTGCCTTTTTCCTCCAAACCTGTATTTTGAATCAACTTCAAAACCACCTCTGAATTAGGCAAAATTACACATACATATTTTTAATAAGAACACACTTTATGCCTCTTCCACAACACATCCTATCTCTTGGTACACCCCCTATATAGAATCGGATGCACTGACCAGAATTCCTACTTTTAATAACTTTAAATTTTAGTGAAAACCTAAGAAACAAGAAATTTTGAGTTGTCTGTTATAAACATCTATGTTAATTTCTCTAATTTATTATTTTAGTAGCTTTTTTCAGATCTTAGTTATTATTTTATTTTCTGTTAAACTTAAGATATTCACCTCAGAAAGGCCCTTAAAGACATGGGCACCTCTGCTGACAACCCAGAACATTTATCTGTTTTCACCAAACCAACAATACCAAAAATTAGTCCTACTTATCAAAAATCACACAAACATAGATGTAATATTTTTTACCTCCAAATTCCACCCATGAGACAACAACACAATTCACCACTCTGCAAACAGTGGCTGAAATCCTGAGCCAGAAAGCTGGCGGAACACCCCCCGCCAACCCCCGGAATTGGGGACTGAAGCGGCTCCCGGGTGGCGTGCAGGCCTTCTGGCGGGGGCTGAAAGGGGATCATCTAGGATGTCTGGCACAGTTTCTTGATACCTAGAGGTAACATAGGTTAGGCACATCCTGCACCCATTCCTCAAACCAGGACCCCCATAAAGGGCCATGAAACCTTGACTATATGGAACCTCCCCCCATGTCTGAACAGGATTTCTGTTGAAAACAGAGGAGTCCCTAAGCCTGGCAAAGAAATAAGTACAAGGTTTCCACCTTCCCCCTTTTCCTCTAATAAAGTCAACAAGGCAATAGTGGCCAAATTTTGCAAAGTCAAGGTTAGTGCAGCTGAAAAAGCACAAAGACTAGAGGAGACAAGACAGAACACAGCACAACAAATGTTGCAACATACAGAGTACAGTTTTTCCCAGTAGGGAGGTAAGGTGACTGGGAAGCACCAGAAAAGGAATGTGCAAAGAGAAACTTTGGAATACACAGGAGGCTGGTAATTTACCACTTCAACAGCAGAGACAGGGAAGAGAAACACAGGTTGTGAAAACTCAGGGGACCAAACATGGGAAGCAAGATGCCATAAAGACAGTGCAACAAAGCAGTCTCCACCACACACACCTCACTGTCATCTTGCCTTACCAGAGTTTGCAGGACAATTCCTTCCCAGGTTTCAGCACCAAATGTTAGGTCTACCTTGATGTTCCCTGGTCTTTGGTTCTCAGTGTCAAGAACAAGTACTGGTACCCAGTTGAGCCGATGATGGAGTGATCACACATACAAAGCAATTCCACATAAACAGTTTATTACAGAAAAGAAAGAAACTATACAAAGTGAAAGTAAAGAAGGAAGCCACCCAAAGTGAAAATACACTGCAGAGAGAGGAACAGGTCGGTCTCCGCAAGTGGAGAAAGCCATTGTGGACTCCCAGGTGGTTTCCTTTTATTGGCCTGATCTGGGGGAGGGCTTACAGGAAGTGTAGAATATTACCAAATATTATCAGGTGTTCTGAATTTTCCTGCTGTCCCTTCCCCTGATTGTTCCCTGGCTTCTCTTCCCCTAGGAACCACCCTCCTGGCCTGTATCCACCACGTGCAGATTTGATCCCTACCTAACAGACTCAATAGCATGGTATTGGTGTAAAGATGAACAAATAGATCAATGGAACAGAGAGTCCAGAAATAAATCCAGACATACATGGACAACTGATTTTTGACAACGGCAATGCAATGGAGAAAGTGTAGTCTTTTCAATGACAGAGCTGGAAAAATTGAATATCCATATGTAAAATGAACTTGGACTCATACTTTATACCACATAAAAATTAACTCAAAATGGATCACAGAGCTAAAAGTAAACCTTAAAACTACAGAACTTCAAAAAGAAAACAGAGGAGAAAATATCTGTGTTAGGCTGGGTGGTGGCTCATGCCTGTAATCCTAGCACTTTGGGAGGCAGAAGTGGGAGGATTGCTTGAGGTCAGGGGTTTGAGACCAGCCTGAACAAGGGCGAGAAATAGAAAAATTAGTTGGGCATGGTGGCACACACCTGTAGTACCAGCTACTCCAGAGGCTCAGGCAGGAGAATTTCTTGAGCCCATGAGATTGAGGTTGCAGCAGTGAGCTATGCTGATGCCACTGCAATTTAGCCTGGGCTACAGACCCTATCTCAAAAAAAAAAAAAAAAAAAAAAAAAAAAAAAAAAAAAAAAAAAAAAAAAAAAAAAAAAAAAAAAAAAAAAAAAAAAAAAAAAAAAAAAAAAAAAAAAAAAAAAAAAAAAAAAAAAAAAAAAAAAAAAAAAAAAAAAAAAAAAAAAAAAAAAAAAAAAAAAAAAAAAATCTGTGTTAGATAAAGAGTTCTTAGATATGGCACAAAAGAACAATCCATAAAAGATAAATTGGACTTCATCAAAATAAGGGATTGGGGCGTCTTGGGGAGCTGGCTCAGAAAAAGTAAAAGGTAAATGATAAACCTAGAAACTCGTTTTTTTCGGAAAGTGCTCAAAAAGTGATGGGGACATGTCAAAAAACACAGATGTCAACTTGAAGGGGTTTCTATTATCCAAATTGGGACAATTTGATTATCAAAATAAACTATGAAAGGAATAGATTATAATATACTGAATAAAAAGTTCCACAAGCCCATATTAATAAATAAGTAGAAAAGGAAATGGTCATCCATACAGTAGACTATCAACCAATAAGAATAGAATAATAGAAAAATCATTTTATGACATCACAGTAATAACTGATATAAGAATCAGTGGATGCCAATCCAAGTTTTTTGGGAACACAATATTTACACAGACTCCAAAATATCTCCCAAGAGGTTACTTATTAATTACAAAAGGGAAGAGGCGATAGCTTTAGAGTGGAAAAACCTGGCAGTCACCACCTTAAACAAGTGATCAAAGCCAACACTAACAATGGGACAGAATGACACCACGTGTTTCCTAATGTAAAGTACTGAGAAGGACACACCACTCTGGCCCAAAATTATGCCATCAGTCTGCGTACAATAAGGAGAGAGAAACCACACATTAATTTGAAAAGAAGTTTAACATAAAGAATTATTAACTATAGCAAGGGATTGGGATAACAAGGACTGGCTAATAAGTCTAAACACTACAGGTATAATAGCAGACATGATTTGATATGCTACAATAGATAACAGCCACTGCCCCTAGGGCTAAGATAAAGTGTTTAAGGAAGAATTTTCCCCTCAGGGCTGATATCAGACCTTGTGGAAGAAGGCACAGCCAAAGCTCACTGTGGTGCTGCAGCAATGGAATTTTAACCCACCCTCTGGAACATGCCTGCAAATCCATTGTACAAAACTTGCTGGCAATCTGTGCTCTGGGTCCTCACGACACCCCTCTCCACCCCAACAAAAACACTGTGAAGGACATTATTGGGATAACTAGCAAACGTGAATATGGACTACACATTAGGTAACAGTGTTGTATCAATGTCAAATTTCCTGAATCTGATCATTATACTGTGGATATATGAGAATCTTTGCATGTGTCAAAACTCAACTTGTACTTTTAAATATGTGCAGCTTATTGCATGTTAATCTTATCTCAATAAAGCTTAATTTTTTTTAAAGAGATAATCTCTTTATTCTTCAGAGACACATTGACATGTTCAGCATCATGGTGTCTGCAACTTACTCTCAAATGGTTCAAAAAAATAAGTACAGTGATATATAAAGTGAGAAATAAAGAAAATGTGGCAAAATCTAGGAACCCCTTAGGAAGCGCTCATAGGAAACAATACTCTAAGTTCTTACATGTGGCCTTTATGCTTGAAGATCAGTTTGGCTGGATATAAAAATCTCAACTCACATTTTCTTTCTGTGAAAATCTTAAAATCTTTTCTGGACTCAAGTGCTGATGTTGGAGAGTCTGATGGTAATCTGACATCCTTTCTGTTATAAAAGATCCAATCTTTTTCTACGGATACTCAAAGTATTTTCTTTTTCTTTACAGCCCTAGCACAGGTTGTAAGCTAAGACAGTTTCCTAGATTCAGAGTTCCATGGTTTCCTCTTATGTTGTTACCATCAAGTATTCAAACTCATGGTACCTTCGTGCAACCACTTCTCTAATACTTTCAGAGATCTGCATCCTCCAGTGTCCCCTCCTCCCATATGTAGCTGAGCCTTTTCTCTTCTTTACCCTTAAATTCCTACCCTAGTCAACTCGTGTTTATTTGCAGCAGTTTGTTCTCAGTGCAGGGCTCCGTTTTTTCACTGAGAATTTCTAAGAACCTCAGGGACCAACAGTCTCAACTGCCTCAGACTTTTCTGTGGTCTGTTAGTACTCAGCCTGATATCTGAACCTGATAGGCTCCCTCCTTGTCTCAACTAGTATTTCCCAGATAGGTCTACTGCATCTTGACTAAGGTAACCCCCACGTTTTTGGGTTATTTGTTGGTGGTATCTAGATTGTCTCATTCTTAGGACTATTAGAAGTCCCTTTAAATCCCTCAGTTTGTTCCCACACAGCTATTATTCCTGTAAGGTTCTTACTACTATGGGCAATTTGGCCACACACACTTTTATTTTAGCATGTAACAGACATGCTCACCAATACCCCAAAACAGTGCTGCTTGAAGTGGCCATCTGCCATTTGTTGCCAAGTTGTTTGAGCAATAAGGAGTTTGTGTCAGAGTGTAAACCAACCAAGTCACTGAACATATTGTTTAGCTCAGCTGATAATTTCTTCATAGACTTGCTGGATGAAGGAAGCTGTACCCTGGTTTATATCCTATGGCAAACTCCTTATCCCATTTCAGATTCTAATAGTTTGCAGACTGCACTTTGAGTAGCACTTCCCTAAAATACACTGCTTCTTCACAGAGGTGATGGATAGCACAAAGAAGGAAAATAGGTATCACTATTAATTCACGGTCTCTAGCAGCAAAGGAGCCCCAACACAACACTACATTTACTGGTCAACTTCAAAATTCTGCTCCTCAGTCCTTGTTCCACTCCTGTCACCCTCTCATTCTCAGCAGAAGACCTCACTTCCTACTTGACAGAAATAGGTGGGGGGCTCAGAATAGGAAAACTCCATCTACTTTGAAGACACACAGATAAACCTTCTGTATTTACACCTATTTTTGCCTTCTCTCCTGTCCACAATAAAGAAAATGTCTCTCTCTCCTGCTATCCAAGGCACCAATCCCTCTACCCATGTCTTGGATCAATCCCTTCCTGCCTTCTCAGAAGCCTCACATTCTCACAAATCTCATCTTTTACTTACTCAATATTTCTCCTGAGTGGATCCTTTCCACTTTCATTTAAATATGCTTAAGTTTCTCTGATATATAAAAAAGGAAATAAATAAGAAATCCTTCTCAACTCCATATTTTTCTTTCCTCAGGTATTACCTTAGCCCTTTCCTCTCCTCCAGAGGTAAACTTCTCTACAGAGTTGTCTGAACTTTCCAACTACATCTTTTCATCTCCCACTCATTGTTTAACCTACCCTAATCTGGTTTCCATTTCAATCTCTCCACCAAGTTATGCTTGTCCATGTCACTAACCTTAATTTTTTTTTTTTTTTTAAGTTTCCTCCTTGACCTTGCAGGAGCATGACACAGTAAAACACTGTTGCCTCTGTTAACTATTTTTCTGGCTTCCATGACATCACATTTTTCTGGTTTTCTCCTACTACTTCTCAGCCTCCTTCGTAAGTTCATCCTAATATACTAGCCATTACGTATCGGGTTGTCCTAGGGTGATTTCCTCACTCTACTCTCCAGAGTAGAAGAGGGTAGAGAAGAAGACAAGGAGACTAAAAAGAAAGGGTCAGAGAAGTATGAAGAAAACTTAATACCAAAAGATGAGTGGGAAAGCTGAGCTAGGAAGATTAGTAAAAGCAATTAAGTCACATGGAAAACAAATCAAGTCTAGAAGAGTTGATGAAGACAGGAAGAAACATAAAAAGCAACATGTACCAGTATAAAGAGACTGACATTAGGAATCTCATGTGCTGTAGGCTCTCTTCCTGGTTATGCTTCATGCTGAACACAGGCAGCTAGTTAAGAAATGCTGGGGAGACTATTCATCCATAACCAAAGTAAAATAAAGATCTGGTAGTCGTGATTCCTAATCCCTACAGAAGACAGTTTTAGATTTATCATACTATGGCATGGATACCTACAGATTATTTACATTAGAAGAAATCAGAAGAAAGTTCTTTGAGAAATAAGGTAGTTTTACAACTTCAAAGATGAGGATATGGGATTTGAAAAAGGTTTTGAAAGACTAGATTAAAAACGAAAATATCGAGGCAATTCAGCTGATACTTATGTTTCTATGTTATTTGAAACACTAATATTTGAACATGTACCCTACATGTTAATTATACACTATACTACATTACTAGTACATCCTGCACGTAAATCATAAGTGTAAGATATATTTAAAGAATGAAATCAAGATGAAATAACATTTTTAAATATCTTGGTAATCACAATAGCTTAATATTATTGTCAATTAATATGCCAAAATTCAATATACGCTTAAGGCATGGTTCATTATTTTCATAATAAGAGGATGTCAATCAATTTCAAAGAGTTTTCTTGATAATTTTAGGCCCACTTCTTGTTATATCTGCTTAGATAATCATTTTTGTTAACCTCACATTAAAACTGAAGATAGCCTATGAAGCTCTGCCACTTTAATGCTACTGTGCTTGCAAAGGAGTATTATCTTTATCATAACTGAAAATGAGACTTCAAAGATATGAGTAATTTAAGGCTGGTGGGAAATTAAAACTCCATCAACTCTATACACCAGATACAATGAAATAAAATGGGACAGCAACAGTTACAGCTTTCTACAGAACACAGATCTATAGAAATCTTGCAAATTAATGTCCTTGCCAGCCAACTGCACATTCAAGTCCCAAGAATGACAGGTTTCCATCCATCCACACAACACTGGGGGAAAGTCATTAAATATGAGCAGCCCTGATTTCTCTGGGCTCAGCCTTCCATAGTTTCCTGAAGTGGGAGGAGCTAAGCCATCAGCACCCAATCTTGATTACAGACTTAAATGGAACTATCTAGATGTCATTAATTAAATCTGGGGAATCACATTTTATGACTATCATACATGTGCCCTACATCCTGCAATTTAGGGACTTTCCAGACTGCTGAGGGGCTTTTGTAAGCAGGCTCCATATATGGGCCTTCCCTAGAAACTGAGATTAGGAGTTTTATGCCAGAGGCCTGGTAATGACCTACAATAATCTTCAATCTTTTGTCAGTCATTTTAGTTAAAAACTGATATTAAAATCCATAAACCCATTTATTCAAACATGTCAACTGCATTTACATTTTGGGGGTGGAAAAAGAAACAGAGTCTGCAGTATAGAAATCTCTACCTCCAGGGCAGCTGTGTACAGTTAGATAGGTTGTATAGTACAAGGGACTACCTGACTTGAGGGCAAACAGGGATTAAAATATAGTCCACTTCCCAGAATCAACATTGTTAAGATGTCTATACTACCCAAAGTGATCCACAGATTCAACGCGATCCCTATTAAAATACCAACATCATTCTTCACAGATGTAGAAAAATTAATTCTACGCTTCGTATGGAACCAGAGAAGACCCCGCATAGCAAAAACAATTCTAGGCAATAAAAACAAAATGGGAGGTATCAACTTACCAGACTTCAAACTTTATTACAAGGCTGTAGTAATCAAAACAGCTTGGTACTGGCACAAAAATAGAGCCATTGACCAGTGGAACAGAACTGAGAACCCAGATATAAAACCATCCTCATATAGCCATCTAATCTTTGACAAAGCAGACAAAAACATACACTGGGGAAAAGAATCCTTATTCAATAAATGGTGCTGGGAAAACTGGATAGCCACATGTAGAA
>RJWJ010013515.1:0-39789 GCA_004363605.1 Indri indri | reverse complement strand
CACACGGCAAGCAGGACTCCAGAAAGTCTGAGATGAGAGCATTTACTACCATGAGACACCAGCCAGCTGGTGGGAAATGCTGACCTGTTATATTCCCTTCCTTTTCCGGCCAATTCTAAATAAACCACTTGAAACTCACTGCACAGCTCGTGCCTAACAGAGCGTGCCACCCTTTGCTGTCGCGTCAGCCAGCACAGACCGGCACTCGAGAAGCCGGCCTGCTTTCCTCGATGCTGCACGGGCCCCACTGCAAACCCTCTCCTGGGTGAGGCAGAGGGAGCCCCCCGCCCCCCACTGCCCCCGCTCAGCTGTGGCCAGGTGGTTACTGCATCCTCCACCTTTAAGGCACTCTCATCCCTCTCGCCTGCATCCTCATGGTTACACTGATCAATCAGCCAGCGCTGCTCTTAAACATCTTCCGAGAATAGAGGAGTCCATGACCCTCTTTGATAATCTCTTCCAGCGACTCACCATCGTCACATTTTAAGTTTTATGTTTTGCTTCAATTCCTTCACTGCCATTTAAATCTACTTTTTAAATATAAAAGCCAAATGATGCTTCCTCCTATTTTACCTTCAACAAAGGTAGAAATCTGATTACAGGCATACACTCAGGTTACTCTCACTCGTCTTGCTTTCCAGTGTCATAATCCAAATCGCTTTAGCTTTTCACTGTGGGTCCCATTTTTGTTAATCACATTCATTTTCACACCCACTGCAAATTCCCCTCGTTTCTCTCAAATGGGAGCTCCCAAACGAGATTCAGGCCTGTGCAGAGGGCTGGCCAGACATTCGAGAGGGTGCTAGCATTGTCAATACTGTTATTACATCACTTACTCATTTTCACCCTGGGGTTTAAATAAGCAGTTGGGACTGGGGCACAATAAACCTTCTTTGAGATCCAATTTTCATCAGTATTGTTAATAAGTTAATTACTGTGTATATTACATTACTGAATTACAAAACCACAAGTTAACTAGTCCATCCTTACTGAATTACAAAACCACAAGTTAACTAGTTCGTCCCCACTCACCCGCCAACACATACAGAATCCAGTTGCTTTTCCTTATTTACAACTTTCCAACCTATGATCCATCAAGCTAGCTTTTGGTTTAATTATAGCTTATAGAGTAGTTCCAACATTTTCAAAAATACAGTTCGAGGCCGGGCGCGGTGGCTCACGCCTGTAATCCTAGCACTCTGGGAGGCCGAGGCAGGTGGATAGTCCTGAGCTCAGGAGTTCGAGACCAGCCTGAGCAACAGCGAGACCCCGTCTCTACCAAAAATAGAAAGAAATTAATTGGACAGCTAAAAATATATAGAGAGAAAAAATTAGCCGGGCACGGTGGCGCATGCCTGTAGTCCCAGCTACTTGGGAGGCTGAGGCAGTAGGATTGCTCGAGCCCTGGAGTTTGAGGTTGCTGTGAGCTAGGCTGACGCCACGGCACTCGCCCCAGGCAAGAGAGTGAGACTCTGTCTCAAAAAAAAAAAAAAAAAAAAAAAAAAAAAAATACAGTTCGAAATTAGAAAAGTGGAAAGATAAATAAGGGCTAGTTGTTTAATATCTACATACCACTCTTGGCTTATGCCATCATGTTTATGTTAATAATAATCAACTGTCTTTTAATGAGCACCTACTATGTGCATGTACCGAGCTAGGCATGGTGGAAGGTACCTCCCCTACATTCACAAAACTTCCAGTCTAATTTAAGAGATATCATATGGATCACAATCCCTTATCTGCCACAATTCTGAAATGCAAAAGCTCTGAAAGCAAAGTTTTTTTGTAATTTATTTGGTGGCAAAATCTGCCCTGAACCGAAGTTAACTTACAGCCTTTATTTATCTTCCTTTGTATAAATATTCATTAATTTTGCTGCAAAAATAAAAACATGTTTGATTATGGGATGCTGCTGTAAACACTGTGTTTCTAAATTTTAAAAATTCTGATTTCCAAAGCATATACCCCCAAATGTCTTCAAATAAGGAACATGGACCTGAAAACCGACATGAAGAGGGAAACAGCACAAGTCAAAGTTTCCCCGTCGACCGAGCAGGGGACTAGGCAAAGGTGGGTAGTCTTGTTACTTAGTTCTCAATACTATGTCTAAAAACTACAGGTAACAAATGGGTGTCACAGCAATGTTTGAATTAACCCTTTCCCTTTGAAAAAAGGTAGGGACGACAATTATAATGTGAAATTCTGGCCCCATTTTGTTAAAATTTAGACCCTTGAACCTAACGCAGGCCAGACAAAGCAACATTTGTGCATCCTCCTCTTTGAGAGCAGAATTTTGCATTTTCACCTTCTGAGTGAAAATGAGGAAGCTCACTTCAGGTCCTTTCTCCAATTCCAACATCAGGCATTTCCATCTCGGTCGCTGAGATGAGGGCTTTTACTAGCATGAAGTCACCACAAGAGTAAAGTGAGAACATTTTTTATTTTCATTAACCAAAAGTCACCCTTGTTGCCACTGTAACCAGGAGGCCTGGAAGAGGGGCCGGGTGGTTAATGACACTCTGGTCACCGCAGGGAATAGTGACGAGGAGTCCCTGAGTGCCGGAGTCTGCACACCCCCGGTCTAGAGAATCAGGCCATCTCATGCCACGCGGACTCCACTGCTCAAAGACAAAGTTTGGCATAACCTGGGGCCTCTGGGCCACTCACTCACATGTGGCAGAGCCTGAAGCTCCAGCTGTATTTCACGCTAGACCAGGAGGGGTCAAACAACAGCCTCTGGTCTGTTTTTGTACAGCTCATGAGCTAAGAGTGGATTCTACGTTTTTAAAGGATTGTAAAACAAACAAGAATATGTGACGGAGACCACACACAGCCCACAAAGGTGACAATATTTACTATCTAGCTCTTTACAGAAACAGTTTGCTGACTCCTGCTTTCTCACCACGAAGAGGGAAAGGAGAAGGATTCACCTACTAAGCGCGGGTGCTGTACTTGACTGCTTGCGCGAGCAGTGAGCTCAGCCCCACTGCGATGCGGGAGAGGGGACCCACGTGGCCGGATGAGCGACTTCCAAGCAGTGGCAGGAGAAGGGCCTCACAGACCCTGTCCGCACATACATATGGGGGCTTCTTTAGACTCCCACCTGGGGACTTGCCAGCAGGATCTCAAAACTATTGTAGGAGATTCGATCTCAGACTTATTTTTAAAACAGTGCACTTTTTCTTACAGTACTTTTCTTCCTCCCCATCGCATCAATACGGACACATTGGCAACATCCCCAAGTTTCAGGACCCCCTCACAAATGCAGGGTCAGAGCCTGGGCCTCTGCTGTCATCATGGCCTGGGCTAAGGCACTCGTCCTCCTTCCCCCAGCAAGTGAAGATTCCGGTTCTTGGGAGAAGCCAAATAAGGAGAAGCCCAGCACTTCACATTCCCTTCCCATTCTTTAGGTTACTCGTGTGAAAACTGTGCAGCACACGAGGTGATTTCGTGGGGACCCCAGCCCTCCCTTCTTCGTCGCGGCTTCCTTTCCCAGTGATTCCGTAATTCTTCCTGCTCTCTCTTCCCTCTCCTTTTCCTTCTGTCAAACTCTGTTCTTACAAGGTACCAACAATGACCAGTCTGATATGCTCCTATTCTCATTCAATGACTGTTACAGTCACAGTCAAAGGACCAGATCATTACATGTGGTCTTTGGGATATTTAGAGATAGAAGTATTAAACCCAGGAATAAGCTGGCCCCGCTCCAGTTTTTCTTTCCGTCCATGTACACATCACATTCTTTTGAACCTGACACAACCTCCCAGGTAATAACCCACATCCCATAGAAATGTCCAGAGAGACCCACTGCTTACCCCATTAGGCTCTTTTGGACTCTTTTTACTTTCTGAGAATAGAGAACCCTATCAGGCCCACTAAGAAACACAAACCAAAAAAAAAGTTAGATACATATTGTTTAAAAGTTCATGTGTGTTATCTCTGCTAGTGGAAAGGCAGTGAAAGGATTAAGAACCAGGGCTACAAGCAGACTGCCTGGGTTCAAATCCCAGCTCTGCCACTTATTAGCTATGTAATCTTGGATGAAACAACCTCTCTGTGCCTTGGTTTCCTTATCTATAAAATGAGGATACTGACATTACCTACTTCATGGCGTTGATGTGAATATTAAAGACGTCCTATATGTAAAACACCTAGAACAACGCCTGGCACCTAGAAAGAGTACAATACCTATTAACGTCAGGAGCTGTGTTAGTATGAGTTTCCCCCTCCATGTCACTGTTTGGACTCATTCATTCTTCCCTTCAAAGGCATGCTACGTGTCAAGCCCTGTGCTAGGCATGGGGGTTACGAAGATGATTAAAACCTGGTCCCTAGTGCTACAGCACTTTTAGAATTTGTCTAGCAGGTTTTCTGGTCCTCACTGGAAGATCCGCCCACTCCCCACCAACCCCCAAAGCTTTAAAAAAAAAAAAAAAACCTGGTCCCTGCCCCTAGTAGCTTGCAGTGGAGTATTTGAGACAGTTGTAAACACAGGCTAGGCTCCAACATGACATGGTGAGAACAAGGATACAGAAACAGAGTTCTATGGGTGCACAGCAGACAGCACAGAAGGTTTTCTGTGAGGGTGGGCGGGTGGGGAACAGAGCTGAGCCTTCGAGGAGGAACAGAAGTTACCCAGGCACACTTGGGGCGACAGAGAAGAGGCGGCAGGCAAGGGCATTCCGAGTAAGAGGAAAGCACGGCACAGCCATGGAAGGAAGGCAGCAGCAGCCCGGAGCTGACGGGAAACTGACAGCAGCTCAGTGAGGGATGAGAGATGAGGCTGGGGCGAGGCAGGGGCCAGGGTGCACCTGCCGTGCTGAGGAACTTGAGTGAGGGGGAGTCAACGAAGGGGCCTAAATGGAATAGCGTGGCCAGGTTTGCCTTCTAGAAAGATCCATCTGGCAGGTGTGTGGAGGGATCGATTTAAAGATGACATGCAGGGGAAATGATTAGGATGTTACTGCAGTAACTGAGACAGGAGATGATGTGGGCATGAACCAGGGCTTTGGTAGCCAGGATGGTGAGGGGAGCTCAGGTTACAGAGCTATTTAGGATACGGGTAGGTGAGTGGAAATAGCAAGTGAGAGGAAGGGAAGAGCCAAGAATGACTACTCCACCTTGGGTGACCAAGTGGATGATGGTTCTATCAACCAGGATGGCAATTACAGGAAAAGGAAGAAGTTAAGGGAGGGACATGATGAGTTCAATGGGTCAAAAATACATATCCAGCCCTTACTCTGTGCTAGCCATAGTGTTAGGAGTCGGGGACACAACAATGAAACAAAATGGAGAGGCTCCCTGCTCTTGGGGTGCTCTCAGTCCAACAGGGAAGACAAACAGCCACTGAATGATTATACGTAATTAATTTTTAATTTACAATTGCAGAGTGCTGCAGAGGAGAGGTGCAGGTACCAGACAAATCTTAGTAGGGAGGTGTCTCCTAGCCTGGGGGTGGCCCCTGAGGAAGGGGCCTTTAAATGGATACCTATGGGACAAATACGAGTTAGACGGGAAAGAACGGGGAAATAGTATGTGCAAAGCCAGCAGCAAGAGTCTTAGACATTCTGTGGCAGGTCTGGGTGGAAATGCTTAACCTGAGGCGGGGTCCCCAAGTCTTGAAACCTGTGGAAACAGCTGGAGGCTGGAGATATTTAGAGTCATCCCAGTAAATAGGTGGCAGCAGAAACACCAAAAGTTGGCAAGATTATCTGCAAAGAGGGTACAGAGTGCCCAAAATGGGAGCTAAGGATGAACCCTGGGGAACACTTTTCTTGGGGTATGCCCGGGAAGCCATCAAAGAACACAGCAAGTCAGGAGACAATCACACCAGGAAGCTTCGGGGAGAAAGTTCCAGAAGCAGGGAGCAAACAACAGTGTCCAGCACCCCAGAGAGCTTTAGTGATTCTTTTGTTATTCACGACTGGCAACTGCAGTGATAGCAGTGTCAGGAGAGCTGTGGGGACAGGAGCTGATGGCAGCAGGAACAAACGAGAGTGAAGGAATGAGTACAGCCCCTTCCTTCAAACTGTCGACAGGAGAGGGTATGGAGTTTTGAGGGTGCGCGGACAGGGCTGCAGGGCCAAGGGACAGTTTTATTCCACAGGAGAAACCCAACCTTGTCTACAGGCGAGACAAAAACAGCCAGAGAGAGGAAAGACTGAAGCCTGAGATGCTGTGTGCCAGGCCCTGAAGAGCATGGGAATGTTTCTTGTGTCTACTGGCCTAGGATCTCACACACAGTGGGAGCTTAGTAAAACCTAGCATCTCATGGGCGAAAACATTCAACGGCTTTCCAGACCCTTGATTGGAGACGGTTCTCTCTCCACCAGAGGGTCCCACGCTGGCCTCCCTAGGTTAGTTATGCCTCAGCTGGTCTTGTAGAATTTCCAGTAGCTGGGCCAGGGTGAGAGGAAACCTCCTCCGGTTACACACGCCCCACCCTCCAGGATGCCGGGAGGCTCGACCCCTGCTCCAGGCCAAGGCCTCGCCCTTCATTAAGGGGAAAACTGAGAAACTTGGTATTAGTTCCTGGTGAACAAAACAGTGGTGCTACCTCACCCCAGAAACTCTCCTACAGATGAGCTCTCTGTGCACAGAGAGGCTGGCTGAGAAGAGCTGCTGATGCCCCAAAGATGGGCCCAGCTCCACCGTCACCCCTTTCAGGAAGTGGCGCCTGAATGAGATCATCCTTGGGGCCCTTGCCCTTAGTTTACGGCAACTCGCCAGAAAGCCAGCGCCTTGCACAACCACTCCGTGGTCAAATGACAGCAGGGACGCCTGGAACCATTTGGCGCCCTGGGAGAGAAGGGCGGTGCGACACTCCACTCTCCAGGCAGAGGGCTTCCCAACCAGCCAAACCCTTTCAGGAGTGAGGGATAAAATGAAAAAGCAGCAAGAGCTTGGAAAACCAAGAAGAGAGGGGGAGGGTGAGAGAGAAAGGCAGAGACACAGGTAGTCCACAAGGTGTCTCTGAGAAGAAAAAAGTCTAGCAAGAACTATTCGTCTCACCGCAGGGCGGATCGCCAGAGGGCACCAGCATAGAGACCCTGGCCCATCCCCGCAGGAGAATTCACTCAACGCTGCCCTTTATGAAATATGAAAATGACACTCTAACAAGTTATTCTTTATGGTTTGGGGAGATGAAAAAGGAGAGACTACACTGATAAAATATTTCCAACACAAGATACCAAACATCATTCCTTGTGTTCTAACACAAGATAATCGAATGAAGATGAATGTGCACCTTCTTAGTAAATGTCCTCCAGATGTGGATTTTCCACACAATTCCTCTTGTAGCCACCAGAACCACGAAACCCATGAAAAACAAATACACGACAAAGAAGGAAACTAGGGGTCTGGAGGCAGAGGCCTCAGAGCACCAGCAGGGAAGGAGCCACATTCTGCTCCTTCTCCCCCAGGGAGGCCTCAGGGGGGACTCACTCCAGCCCCGCCCCTTCCTGGGGGCGGGGGGGGGGCACCACACCAGCACCCTGGTAGGACACCCGCTCAGCGCCACCGAGAGGCTTGCAGGGCTGGATCGCAGGGCAGAGCTGCGGAAGCACTGGCCGAAGCCCAGGCTGCGGACCGAGGAGTGAGGCCTGGCAGATGGCGAGGACACACACAGCCCAGCTGGCCTCGAGCCTCCTTGCCTGGTTCAGGAGAGGGAAAACGGGAGGAAAAGAGGTGAAGAAAAAATGGAGGTTCCATAAAAGCAAGCAATGCGCTAATGCTGGGGTCTGGAGCTCCCGCTGGCTTAAGTGGACAAAGCGCAGTGAAGCCCAGAAGGCTGTGTCGCCAGGCATCTCTCTTCAGGAGCAGACAGGATGGACGGCTGCTGGTTACCGGGCAGCTCGCCTCCTGAGAAACCAGCTTCCTGACGCTCACATTACAGGGTCGGGCCAGGAGCCCTGCCGGAACCTCCCTCACCAGGGCTCTTCACAGCTGCCACCTGAGAGGGAACATCCGGCTGGAGGGAGGGAGGAGCCCACCACCAAGTTCCTTCGCTTACATGAGACCATCCAGCTTTCTCAGCACTGCTGACCTGCCGGAGCCATCAGAATGATGCCCTCAAGAAGCTTAGCCAAGTTCACCAAGGAAGCAAGACTTCAAGGTTTTGAAGGGAAAATTGAGTCCTGCTAATAACTTTAGGACGCTCTGGGCCGGTCATTTCTCTTACTCACCAAGCTTTCTTCCATTTGAAAAGGAAGAGATCACACCTCTCAACCTGCCCCAAAATGATTCACAGGAGCAAACTTTGTAAATCAAATGCCTTGAGTTTAATAACACCTCCCAGGCAGAACACACCCTCCACTGGGCAATGAAAGATTTCCAAGGTTTATGTCATTCAAAACACCTCAAGGGAGATGAGCTCTGTTTGAAAGGCAGGAGTCCTCGAGAATTTGTTTCCTGGTTGGCATGAGAGGAGGACAACTCAGCCCCAAGGACTGATGGCGCAAGAGATAAAATGCAAGTTGTAGCTGTTCATGATACGCTGTGAGACCCTGGACAAGTTCACTACCTCCATGGGCAGGGAACAAAATTCTTAGTTTTCCTTTGGAACTCGAAGAAAATTTGAGTCCCTGCTCTAATTTCCTTATCATTTGTCCATATGGTCTGGTGAAACCCCTTGAGGAATTAGCACCAGAAACCAGTCAATGAAGACTGGACTCCAAACCACGTAACTCCAGAATGCTGAGTATGAAACCCCAAAATGCAGCATACCACCTGCAAGCAACCAGGGTACACAAATTTGATAGTTAGGGTACCAGAAAACCTTTGCCATATTAATCTATGAAAAACCCTCAAATGAACTGGTAAAGTCTTTGCTTATAAACCCATTGGTGCATATTTGTGGCAATAATAAAACCACAAAGAGCATCCTCCCAGACAGCTGTTGGACCTCAGAGAGAGAAAAAAAACCAAACTCTAATTCTGGGAACCATTTGGGGTGAATAGGAATATATTCTCTGGAATATATATATTACTTCTAGTATAAAGGGCTTCAAGGAGATATCTAAATTCTTGTTCTAAATTTTTATTGTATTAATTATTTACCATTGCCAGAAATAGGGGAAATGCTAGTTGGTAAAACTATTTGTGTTCAAAATTTTACATCATTATAGGATTCATTTCTAATAGGACCTTGCATGCTTTAATTCTTTGATCCCTTAGAACACATAATGAAATCAGCTAAAAATTAACAAATTTGCTAAAGAGAAACCAAGCTCTAACGACAAGAGTAGCTAGCATTTTTGCTCACCTACCATATTCCAGGCATCTGACACACATTTTTATCCACATCATAGCACAATCCTATCTGGAAAGTGGGTATGATTTTTCCCTACTTTACTGAGGAGGAAAATGAAGATCAAAAAGATCAAATTACCTGCTGAGGCCACACAGCCAGCAAGTGTTGGAACCTGGATTCGATGCCAGGTCAGACCGTAGCCAAAGCATGTACACTCTCTGCCACACCACACAACAGGAGTTTCTACTAAAAACGAGTCACTTCACAAGGAATGGAAATTTACTATTCACTGTACAGGAAACAGAGGGTGAGCATAAGTGCTAGGTGACATTGGGCAAAGAAGCTGCTGGGCAGCTGTGTGAAGCTTGACTTTTGTTTAAATCCTTTAACGGGTAGGGCAAGTGACTTGGGGAAGCAGTAGATTTAACATATTTTGCAGAGGAGACTACAGGGGAAGCAAGCAGATACTAACAAGGGCACCGTCTAGGGAAGCTGGAAATTCGAGCAGGTATAAAACGAGATCAAAGTCAGGCATGGAGGGAAGTCCCGCTGGGGGAGGGGAAGGTGAGCAGAGCCTGGACACCCATGGGGGACCGGAAGGAGAGAGGGGGGGTGGAGGGGAAGCTGAAACTGGACACCGAGTTACTGAGAGAAAAGGAAGGAAGGGACGAAGGAAAGGAGAGAGGACGGGAAAAGCCAAATAAAATGGCAACGTCGTTTGGTCTAAGGATACATCATAACAAAAGGTTGGTGCCTGAACCCTGTCTGGGAGAAGGGGCAGGTGACTCCCCTGGGCTGTGAGAAAGGTCTTTCCTTATTCTGTGTGTTAGGAGAGAATGTCAGGAGAGAATGGGGCAAACCTGGCCTCATTTAGCAGCCCCCTTTAGCTTGGAACAGACCACCCACCCCTAGCAGTTTAGAACTAGCTCCATATTATCGGTCAGAGTACAAACAAAACGAAATAAAACAGAAACCCAGAAACAACCTAATCAGGCATCATTTTAAAATTGCTTAAATAAAGTATGGTTCTTCCATCACATGGAATACAATGGAACAATTTTGAATGAGGTAAATCTATAGGTATGTATCTGTGAAAAGATGACCTTTATGTATTGATAAGTAAAACAACGTAATCTGTTAAGTAGTATGTAAAATATAAAATATTTCCTATAAAAATAAATAGCAACCATATTTTATTAGTATATATACTAAAAAGTTGGAGGAATATGCATCAAGTTGTAGTCAATGATTATCCAGAGGATAAGGAAGGTGGATAATGAAGAAATTTCATTTTCTATGGTCTGTATTTCTGCAATATTTTATATTAGTAAAACTTTGTATTACATTTGTAATCGGAAAGGAAAAAAAAAAGAATAAAAAATTGTAAGTGCCTTCGAAAAGACCAGGAGTAAAAAGTTCAAGTCTTCAACTCATCTCAATGAGAAAACGTAAAATTGCCTAAATCTTTAAAAAGTCAGCTACTTCCCACTTCATACTCCTAGAATCTAAAAGAACCACAGCAAATATGACTTGATGATCCTTGAGCTTCTGACCTTCCCAAAAATAGAGTGTGCAATGGCAGGAGCTGGACTGCTTAGCAAAGAGTCCTCCTGTTCACTGGGCAAGAGGAAATCCCCCAGTGACATGAACCATGCAAAGAAAGTGCATTCACACCCAGAGAGCTTTCAGGAAACAAGATCCTCTCTTATCACCATCAACCAGGAGACTCATCTTTCACCAACTCATTGAATGAGCCCCTTTGTTTCCCCTAAAGGATCATCATATATTCTTTCTCTGCTTCTACGGACCATCCAGGTGCCCCAGAATTGGGCGCTGAGAGGCACAGGAGTCCCAGTAAAAACTCACTTGTCCACATTTTCAAGAGAAACAGGACCTGAGCAGGCCGGGCCCTGAGGAAAGGGGACAAACACCCAGGAAGGTGCAAAAGTGTGAATGCCAAGATGGTCTGCTTATAACTATGCTCCAAGACTTATGTGTGTGCCACCTATATTCTTTTTCATATATCATATGTCCCACAGTAGAACACTAAAAAAGACAAAGAATGAAGCCTTCTTCAGGATGTTGTAGGACAGGTGCAGTAAGTCCGTTGGTCTGTTGACAAATACGTCCTCTGTGCCAGGCACCATGAGAGCCACAAAAAACAAGCAGTGAACAAAAAGTCCCTGCCCTGAGAGCATACAGTCAACTCATAACCTCACATGCCACCTAGCAGGGTCCCTTGTACATGGCAGGGGTTCAGAAACTGTTCTTGAAAATCACACTGCCCATCTCCAGCGGGGCGTGGGCATGGCAGTGCTGACTGGCCACCCCACCTCCTGATGCTTTCTGGCATCCACCAACCCTTTCTTTGCCCATCCCTAGCTGCCTTATCAACCCCACTCCCTTTCCAAGAGCTCCTCACCCTCTTAGCCTAAAATCATGTTGTCCACCACTCAAAGCTTCCCCTGACCTCTCTCAAACCATCCTTTCTCCTCCATGTCCTCAGAGAAGCAGTCTGCATTCACTGCCTTCACCTCCTCACCATGGCATCGCTCTAATGCCCGACCGCCGAGTTCCGTCCCTCCATGGAAACTGTGTCCTTGAAGGCCACTTGAGCCTCTTACGAGGCTAACAGCCTCCTCTCGTTCCTCTCTGATGTGATTCCTCTCCCGCATTAGACCCGATAACCATCCATTTCTCCAAGCTGGGTTTCCGTGGCTTTGGATTCTCCTGGTTCTTCACCCTCAGTGTGCTGTTACACCGCAATCACATCCCTTAGGTCCTCTACTTCCGCCTGCCCCTTAAATGGAGGCACTACCCAAAGTTAAGCCTTCTGTTCTCTTCTCCCATGTGACCGTCCCCCCTTTCTGTGCTGACTGAAAGCCGTCAAAGCGACACCCCAGCCCTGGCCCCTCCTGGGCTCCAGACTTGCTACTTCCCCCTTAACAGGGTCAACCCTGATTTCTTTCTTTGAACCTCCTCCCCACCCTCAGAGCTGCTCTTTAAGACTTAAACCTCAGTCAGTTAGCAACGGCAACCTCCCAGATACCTGAGCTGGAAAACTCTAATCACACTGAGCAGCCCTCGCCCCTCACTTCAGTGCCAGTGGACACTAATGCACCTACCAGTGTTTTAAGGATCTGCAAAAATGCTTTAAGACTTGAAAAAAAGTGGCTGCCTTCAAAGTACAAAATTAAGACTATAAAATCAAAATTAAGTATAATTCCAAAATCCTTCCAAATACTTCTGACAGCAAAAACATAATACTTAACATGGGATGCTGGTGAGTTTTAAAGCCTTTGATTCTCTCTGTGGTGGGGCCCGCAAAGACTGACAATGATTCCTACCTCACAGAGAAAGTCCAGATACTTTGACTTCTCTGAGGCTCTCAAACCTACCACCTCCCTTCCATTCCCACTGCCCCGGCTTAGACCTTTTTGAGCCCTTCCCTATATTCCTGGAGGGTGTTTTACAACACAGCTGACAACACATCACTCCCATGTTCAAAAGTTTCGATGATGCCCCAAGACCTGGGTCCCTGGTCTAAACCAATCTGGCTTCTCATAGACTCTGGAACATTCTGCAGCCCCATGATGGCACTTGCCTGGCTCCACTTTGCGTTATACTCAGTCTCCCATGTGTCTGACCCCATGGCAAAACCACAGCCTCTCAAGAGAGAGAAGTGTGCCTTTATCAATCACCTCTGTGTTTTCCACACAGCCTAACACATGTCAGACAGTCACGTGTCCTAAAGAGCAGCCGCTTCTTGTTCCGCCTCCCTGTATCATGCGCCACTGCTACTTGGTCCTCCTTGTCATAGCTGTGTGCGGAGTAGACTGTTAGCTAGGTGTAAACCAACCAAACCTGAAAGCTATGAAAAACACTTTGCTTCAAACCCACCATAACTGTCCTTCCTAGTGTCCTAGATTTCAGACAGTGAGAAAGAGCACAGGCATTGGGGTCAAGCAGATTTGGGTTCAGATCTAAAGCTGGGCACTTAATTGACCATGTGAACTCAAGCAAACTTGGCTTGATTAGCCTTAGCCTCCTCATCAGTAAAATGAGAATTATAATATCTTACCAGAAGGGCTGCTGGGGGGATTAAATGATTGAAGGCATTTAAAGTCCCTATCATGGCAGCTGGCATATGACAGGGGCCCATAAGTAAGTAGCAGCAGCAAATAGCAGCAGAGTCTCACATTTCAAAAACCATCTGGGCCATGTGACCTTGTCAGAAGTCATTCCCCTTCCTAGATGCTCATGTAAAATAGAAATTCTTACTTCAACATCATGAAATCAGGGCTCAAATTCCACGGTGCTTCTTATAACTCTGAAACTCATCATGAAGAAACAAAAGGAACATAAAATACTGTGCAGCTGTTAAGAATGGAAGAGGTCAATCTCTACGTCCTGAGATAGAAAGATGTCCAGGGTGTTTCATCATTAAAGGCAAGTCACAGAGTAGTATGAAAAATAAATAACCACAACATACATATATATATATATATATATATACCTATACAAACACTTAGATATCTGTATCTATGTGTATATGCCCATGTGTGCCTAGAAAATCTCTAGAGGGGTATACAAAAAATTGTTAATAGTTGTTAACTCCAATAACGAGTCTAGGAGTGCCATTTATAATTTTCTGTACTGTTTGAATTATTCTTACCATGGGTAAAAATAACATGTTCATTTTATAATTTCTAAAAACTGATTTTTAAAAAAGGTGTAGAAGACAAGGGAGGAGGAGGAAGGGGAGAGACAGGGAGGGAGGAAGGTCTAGGCCATGGAGCAGGAGACCTGGGTTCCACCCAGAGTCCTGCGACTAACTTTGCAACCTCAGACAAATCACTCCCCTCTGCGGATCTCCCTTATTGGTAAAATAAGGGAGCTGAAACAGATGCTCTTCCGGGACTATTTCTAGGTTATTAGATGATGCCTGCAAGATGCTTGGAGTAGATTTTATCCTTGGAACATCTCTATTTGAGGAATTTTGATGCTTTAAACATCAGGTTTTAGAAAAAGGAAAATGCAGACACAATTTCATTTTGACCCCCTTCACATTCCGATGAGAAAGCATTCCCACCCTTTTACAGAGAAACCAAGTATACACTGTAATGTTCACTTGCCAACCAAATACACTGCTCGCTAGACTGCTGTTTGCAAAGAATTATGACCGCCAGGAGTTTTATAGCTCCCAATTCATTCTGTGCCCCTTCTGCAGAGGAGGCGCAGGCTTATGCAAAACAAGCAGAAGGCACTCTTCGCTGGTAGAAACAGAGTGAGATGTAAAGTGACTTCCTCCGGGTCAGAGCATAAACAAAGCTCATTCCCAGCATATTTAGAAGTATTGAACCCTCGGGATCAACTCTGCATCCCTCCCCCACCTGGACTGAAAGCTTCACCTTGAAGATGCTTTTCACTGCAGTCATTTTCTGAGCGTTTTCTGGGTCAGATGCAGTGAGAGCAGCTACACCGAGGCTACCAATGGAGTTGCTACATCAAGGGCGCAGTACTGAGTTACCAGCGCTACTACATACCCACAGAGCTCACCGTGACCACAGTGAGAAGAGCCTGGCTAGACTGGACCAGTGGAGTATTTTTCCAGTCTCCTGGGCGAAGTGACTTCACACAGCTTTGAAATGCAAACGACCTGGTCTGTCCTCACAGGGATGGGTCTCTGCCTCACAGTGGGTACTGACTTCCTCTCCCAGAGCAGTTGGCTTTGATTCTACCCTGGTACCTCAACTCCTTACACCTGCAAACACCTTCATTCTTCTCATAACTCTAGCCAGTGAGGGACCCTCCTCCTGCAACTTTAAATTGAACATCTGGGCATCAAGATTTCCTGAGAGTTCCAGAAAGCATGTACAGAATTCACACACCCACCTTGCAGAGAAAGGCAGAGCCTGATCTACCCTCCGAGCAGTAGCCTTGATTTTAAATGAGGAAAAACAGAGACCAGAGCATGGCTGAAACACTACAAAGTAAACCATCTCCGAAAATGAAAAGGACTGTTCCCTCAGAAAGCATGCAGCCCGGCCACTAACTAGCAGTCAGCCTAGTGGTGACCTTTGCTATGGCTCCCAGTAATCCTTAAGATGAGATGACGATCACTGGCATTCATGGCTTCCAAAGCTTCTAGAAGCTGCTACCAGTTTATCTCCTACTGTCACCTCAGGATCAAGTTTGCTGACTGCTGTCTGCTTATCACTGGCTTTGTGACGCCCCTCAGAGCTCCAGGGCCTTCCTTAGTCGGGCTACCCACAGCCCACTCACAAGGCCTAACTTTGCCCTCTGCCATTCTTTATCCTGGGCGCATCTCACCATCCGCTTATCAGTTCATCTCAGACCCCACCACGCATTTATAAAGGCCTAGCGGCTCCACTCACCACCTCTGGAAGTTAAATACCAGCTCCTGTCAATCACTGGGCACAGAATGAGGCAAGAGAAGAGAGCGGCCGGACTGTAGTGGGAGTGTGTCCATGACAGAGAGTTTTGTTGAAAGAAACAAAACACACTCAAAGTCCTGAGCAAGCAGAATTCTGGCGAGTCCAGCCATTGGTGACACTCACTTTCCGTCCGGGTACAGCAGAAACGACCACAGAACAAACCAACCAATAAGTACTGCCACATTTTACCTGGTAGTTTCTACCTCAACATACCTTAAGGACAAACAAACAAATAGGTTAAATATACCCCAAAACACAAAAGCCCTAGACAGGAATTTTTAGTCTTCTGAAACGTTTTTCTTAACTTTTTACTGTTATAAGACAAATCTTGTACATATGGGTGTGAAATGCCCACTCAAAGAGCCTTTCATAGCTGCATTCTGAGGGTCAGCCTCAAACATTCCCTGAAAAATGAGGTGGGAGTGACTGTTTTCTGGATGAATAGCTAAATTTTTCTAGCAACAGACACATCTGATGATGCAAGTTAAAATCAGTTGTTACTTTTCCCTCCAATAAATGGGAAGCAGTTGGAGAATACAGAAGTGGGAAGACAACCTCCACTCAGGTTGACAGCGTCCCTTGTCACCCCTTACCTCCATGCCATCGATAGTGTCTTCCCTTAACCCCTCTTCATAATCATCTATAGGTCTGTAATTTCTGGGTTATGTTCAGTGCTCAATATTCTTGAGACGTCCCCCCTTCACTCAACTCAACCAGTGTTTCTTGAGCACCACACGTGAGCCAGGCCCTGGGTTGGGCACCAGACACTGTCTCTTCTGGAAGGAACTCGTAAACAGGAGGACACACTGTGCGTGACCAAGTGTGAAAGGCAACAGGGAAGAGGGAAAGAGGTTTCAGGAAAGCTTCAAAGAGCGGTTATGTCTGAGTGGGGCCTTAAGGCATACATGTGTACGAGTTCCAGGCTGAGGAAAGGGAGAAAGATTCCAGGCGTAGGGAAAACAGCAGCATAGTCGTGGAGGCAGGAAAACGCGCCTCAAACTTAGCAAGTCACAAGCATCCAATGCAGGGTAAATGGAGAGGGGACGAAGCTGGCAAGGGAGGGGGACAGACTGCCACAGTCCCCGCCTGCCCATTGCACTTTATTTGGGGACGATGGGGAACCGATGAGGGTTTTAAAGCAGTGGAATGACTCAGTCAGACTCACGTTTTTGAAAATAAGTCAGAGGTCAGGGTGTGGGGAGGGTTAGACAGGTAGAGACTGAAAGCTTGAAGGCCAGTCATCCAAACGTAAGATAAGAACAGTGATAGTGGAAATTAAAAGAAAGGAACTGATTTGAGAATTTCGGAGGAAAAACGAACAGGAGTTGGCAGCCAAGAGGATGTGGAAGTGTGAAGAGAAGAAAGACCAAAACTGTTGCTGAGGTTCTTACTTTGGAGGATGGTGACAACACAAACCTAGCTATGAAAAAAAGGCAGAAGAGTGGGTTTGGGGGAAGCAGGAAGCCGAGAGGTCCCACTGTGACGTGGCGAGTTTGAGACATCTTGATACAACTAAATGAAGACGGCCATCGGACTGCTGGGATTCGTCTGGATGTCAGGCTAGAGATAAGGATTTAGAAGCGTTGGCAGTCCCAGTAATTAAAAACTGGTAGAGGGGAAGGAACAATAACAACAAAAAAGAAATAGTGGGAAACAAGCTAGGAGGAGAAAAGGAGAGCCTGGGTCACAGAAACTGAGAGAGGGCACAGTTTCAAAGGAGAATGGTCAAGTGTTGCTGGGGAGTCAGGAAACCTCAGGTCTGGATAAAGGCTGTCACAGCGGACGATAATTCAGACCGTTCCTGAAGCAGTTCCGGTACAGGTGCCTTATTACAGCGGGGATATTGTGTGGTGCTAATTAGCATCTTCATCCTCAGATGCCAGAGAACTATGTCAGAAGTAGGAGTCGGAACATTAATTATTTATTAAAAGCTAATAAGGAAATTCAGGCCTATTAGGTTAAATCATTGCAAATATAAAGCGACATATAAAGGCATACAACTAGTTACCTCTCTAATTTCAGACCATTAAAGATGCAGGATAAAAAGCAAAAAGAAACACAGAGAATTAAGAGTCATATAATGTTGGCCTCCACCCAACCGGGTGGGCACAGTGGTTCAAATAAGTGCTCTAGAATAAACACATGTGGGTTCAAGTCCAGCTGTAACCATACTCAGTGGGTAATCTTGGGTAAGTGAACTTCTCCAAGCCTGTTTGTGAATAACAAACGCACATGAAAGCCCTCAGCATAGTGCTTAGCATGTATTATTTTCTCAATAAATGTTGACTTATTGTTAAAAGAAACTCATTAGTATTATACAATAATACTTCACATCCAACTTAACATTTATGAACTCAGTTACATGTAAAGTCAAACATTTATTTTTTAATCAAAATTGTGAAGCCACTCCCCTGTGTGTACCAGGAATGGCTCTAGAAGCTGAGAATTTTTTTTTTTTTTTAAAAAGAGCGGGATCCAGTTCCCCACTGCAAGAAGCTTGGACAAAGAGTGTATGAGACAGGCTGACAGTTATAAAACAAGACGGTCTGTCCTGTAACAAAGGAGTGAGAAAGATGCTGTGAAAACAGAAGCACTCCCCAGACCTGGTAAAGGAGAGGGGCTGAAGACAGCTACAAAGAAGAGGCAACACTTAAGCTTTACAGGGGAATCTGCAAGGAGATTTTTAAGGATAGTAATAAACATTAAGGCACCATCACACACAAAAAGCCCTGGAAAAAAAAAAAATGTCAGAGAAAGAGGAAGTTCTTTGCCCAAGGGCAAACAGCAAGAGAAAAGGAGCTGGAAGCAACCCAGACTCTTGTCATACAGCTCAAGGAGATTTTTTGGCTGAAATAAAACATCACCTAATGTTTATACCCTTCCCCATCCGAGTTTGGGCTACATGCTCTACAAAGCAAATCAAACACTCCTGCCTGTCCTCTAAAAGTCTACAATCTAAAAATAGGCAAACTAATATATGAACAAATTCAAGAACTCTGATGACAAACTATCCCCTAAAGTCAATGTTTTCAAACGCTTCTCAATTTCATTTTGGCCCCAAAGGAGAGGATGTTAATAAATTTTTGCCTTTCCCTTTGGAGATGTTAAACACCAGGCAGAAATATTAAAATTGCATGGGCAGGTTCCTCAAAAATTTAAAAATAGAATTACCACATGATCCAGTACAATTTCACATCTAGGTTTATATCCAAAAGAAGTGAAAACAGGGTCTCAAAGAGATATTTGCACACCCAGGTTCATAGAAGCATTATTCACAATAGGCAAGGGGCGGAAGCAACCCCAGGTCCAACAGCAGATGGGAGGAGAGGGAATGGGGAGTTAGTGTTTAATGGACACAGGTTTTGAGTTTGGGAAGATGGAAAAAGTTCTGGAGAAGGATGATGGTGATGGCTGCACAGCAATGCGAATGTACTTGTGCCACTAACTGTACACTTAAAAATGGTTAAAAGGGTAAATTTTATCTTCTGCATATTTATCAAAATTTTTTAAAATAAATTTTTAAAAACTGCAGTGATTGCTATGTCAATTAACTTACAATTCTGCATCATTTAGGGGCAAATGAAAACATTTTGATTCTGACAGCTAAATGCAATGCCATCCTAATGTATCTGAACTCAGTTACATGTAAAGTCAAACATTTATTTTTTAATCAATAAATATTTTTGAGCCACTCTCCTGTGTGTACCAACAATGGCTCTAGAAGCTGATAATTTTTTTTTTTTTTTTAAAGCGGGAGAGCATGAGACCAGGCATATCAGAAAGTTCTTTATGCAAAGGAGCAGTGTCCTGTTACCAATCCCTGGGAATAAACACCTTTGTAACCCACTAAGAAGGTGGCCTTGTTGGCAGCCATCATTTGACAATTTTTAATTAACATAATCCCTGGGCACCCGCACCACTCCATTAGGGCATGATTGTCAATGTGCACATTTCGAAAATTACTAACTGAACTTCTCTACATGCAGAAGCATTAGTTTAGGGTGTTATATAAGACTTGTGACTGTAATTCATAAATTAGTTCTTGCCCTTAAGAGTTTACTGTCTAGTTGAGCAACTAATACATGGATGGATCCAAGAAAAGTTAAATAATAATAAAAGAAGCCTATGATAAATAAATGGTACATGTGACCAGCCCTTTAACAAATTTGGAGAAGGGAGAGATTACAGAAGGCTGGAGTATTCCAGGAAGACTGCATAGCTTTGAAACCAGGTCCTGATGGAAACCACTCCAAATCTGGGAGGAATGTTCAAGATCAGCAAACAGGAGCAGACAAAGCTAGTTCAGGTAGAGGGCCTGTGATGGGACATGCTAAGAGATAAGAGTAGAAAAAGAGACCGTAACCAGGTTACGATGGCTCTTAAAAGACAACCTTAGGAGTATGGATTTCTACCTCTGCCTGGAGGAGAACTACTGGAGACTTTTGAGCTGGGGTGTTACACAAAGAATAGGGTGTTTCAGTGTGGGATGGGTTGGAGACGAAGACCCTTAATTGACAGAAGCTAGACTCCAAGACACTTAAGTATATGCCTGAGGGTTACTAAGTCACAAAGCCTACTACTAAGTCTGAAACCAAACACGTGCTGTTGCTAGGTTAAAGCTATGACTTTATGTCAGGCCAAATGCTGATACGTGCACAGAATTTATCTTAAAGATACTCAGGGAAGTGTTGAGAGTGGTAACTTCTTACAAAGGACAAGAGGTAGGAGAAGACTTTTACTTTTCATTGCACACCCTTGTATAACGTAGATATACATTTTAACCATGTACATGAATTTATTGCATAATTAAAAAAAATTTTTTTCCAAATATGACAACCAGTAAGCATCAGAAAATATTTGGGCTTTAACCAACAAATTCAAAACATTTCTAACTAAAAGTAAAATATATTTCAATCTTGTTTCTATCATATCTTAATCTCCATCACATAGTGGAGATGTGAGAATGATCCAAAAGTAATAGTACAAAGCACATCTAACGCTTCACTTTAAAACAAATAGATGTCATGAATCACCCACAATAAAACACCTCCTTTTTGGTGTATTTAAATGAAAAGTCTGCCTGAGACTATTCCAAATGAACTCTTCAATGAAAATAGAAATAATAGTCCATAGTACATTTGATAAAATATATCACCATCTCAGTAAATGGCCTTTTTATTCTTCCAGTTGTTCAGGCCCAAAATAATTGAGTCATCTTGACTTATTTTCTCTCATCCTCTGTATCCAAATCCCATCGACTCTATCTTCAAAATACATTCATCTCACCACCACCACCCTGGTCCATTATCTCTCCCCTGGACCGCTGCCATAGCTTCCACTGGACTCCCTGCTCCCACCTTGCTCCCCACAATCGAGCCTCCTCAGGGCAGCCAGAAAAGACCCTCTTAAAACACAAATCTGAATAAATTACTCCTCTGCCCACAACTTCCAGTGGCTTCCTATCACACTCGGACTAAAACCCAAAGTCCTTACACGGCCACAAAGCCTGCACAATCCAGACTCAGTTTCCTCTCCGACACTGTGGGCTGCTGTCCCCGCTGGCTCCCTGCACTCCAGCTGTGCCGGCTTCCTTGCCATTCCTTGGACACAGCAGCCGCCACCCCGTCAGGGCCTTCATAGTCAACCTGAATCTCTTCTCCCAAACATCCCGTCTCAGCTCAAACAAAACCTCATCAGAGAGTCCTTTCCTGACCGTCCTACCTCAAATAGTAGAGCCACCCCTCTTTCCCTTCATGCTGCTTTATTTTTTTCTTTATAGGACCCAAAATTATGATACAAATTCATCTGTTGTTGATGGCTGTCATTTTGTGCCTGTCTCCCCCAACTACAATGTTACTCCATGACATCAGACTTTTTTTTTTTTTTTTGCCATGTTCACTGTTACATCCCTGGGGGCCTAGAACATTTCCAGCAAATAAATGGGAGTTCAATAAATATCTGCTGAAGACTGAAGTCGTTTAAGTCCAAAATGAGGCAGAAGCATGATAACGCCCAGGAAAATTGGGGTAAAGGGAACAAAAAAGCCAAAACACAATTGACAGGCATAAGAACCCTTCACTTATCTGGCAAGCTGCCAAAAGCCCATTAATTCATGCTTTGGGACATCATCTGTGTATGCTCTAGAGGGCCATTCTTGAGGTTTTGTGGCTATGCTAAAGAGTAAATACTATAACAAATTTCCCCTTCCCTCTCTCCAGAACCAATGAACTTAGATGGAATGTTCTGTGGAAGAAAGAAAGCAATCACTGTCTCAACAAGAAGGCCCAGATATTCAATTACTCTACTGAGGAGATCTGGAAAAAGCCCCAGCCTTGGAACTAGGAAACTGGGTGAAAGTCAGGTTTCGGAATAAACTACTAGAGGGACCTTGGGTAAATAAATATATATTTCTAATCCTGTCTCCTTGATTGTAAAGCAAGAATAATGAGCTCTTCCCTTCACATGGTCATTATAAGATAAAATGAGATGATACATCAACAAAGACATCCTGAAAATTGACTACTGTACGCTGTCTGTGTGGTCACCATCTTGTCCTGGCTGGTCTTGAGTTCACATTCATCACTGCCACTGGTGAGCTTTGTCTAAACAGGGATCTGATCAGGTCCCTTCCCAGCTTAAAAACTTCCAGTGGCTCAAACTTCTCCACAAACTGAACCCAAACCACCTCTCCGGTCACATTCCCACCACATGAGACTCCTCCCATCCCCCAATCTAATCATGCTCTATTGCACGTCTGTTGCAACTGCATGCCTAGACCCCACACCCCACTCACACTGCCTTCTTCCATTAGGGAAACCCTGGGCACTTTTGAAGGCCTTGTGGGATTCCCCAGCCTGAATTACACACTTCCTCCCCTGGGCTTTCTCTCAGGCATCCTGTTGAATCGTTGCTTGTTTGCAAGCCCATTTCCCCACCAGATCAGGCGTTCTCCACCTGACCTCCTTTTGTGTCCTCAGCACATAACAGTGTAAGGCACATGGTAGATGCCCAGCGTTTGCTCTTTTTGAATACATCTCAATTGTTTTCTCAGGCTTCTCCAGCTCTAGCTCTCTGTGACTTATGGCTTGGAGTCAGTATTATGAAAGGCCTTTCTTTGCTTTTCTTACTTTTCCACCCCTGAGGAACTATGCTGCAAGGAAAAACTGATTGACCACTCCTAGGGGTCTTCTAGAAACACGCAGGAACTGAGCAGAGGGACAGAATGAGGTTACAGGCCTCTTTCTAGACCTCACAATTTATGTCTTTAAAGTTATGTCTTTGTCATATTTGAATTGCTATAAATTCTCAAATGAGACACACCCATATTTAAGTCTGGTACAAATGGAAATGATTTTCAACATATTTATTTTCACAATATCCAAGTTTCTGGTCCTTTTCGCCAGTTTAGGAGTTTCCTAAATTGACTATAATTCAAAGCAATTATGGTTCTTTAGCTGTCAAGGTGCCCTGTTATTCTTTTCATAAAAATCTTGGATGATCTGAGCCCAGTTCAATGCAAAGTCTATTTTTTTCTAACCCTGTGCCTTTTCACTTGCTAAATTTATAACATTCAAATGAAAGAAAGAAAGGAAGCCCGCTTTTGCCCCCACTGCTAACATGATATATGTCTGAGTTTTAATTGCCCTTGTAATTATACCCTCAGCCAGGTCTGCACAGGTACAGTGTGGAGATAAAACATTATGACAAAGCCTGCGGAGGCCTTGATGAGGTAGGAAGAAGATGGCTTTGTAACATTTCCTGCAACCAGAAGAAGGAAAGAAAAATGAAAGGTGGTCTGGAAATGTCCTAAGCTAGCCAGACAATTCGTTAAGGAAGCATTTTCTGTCTACGGCCGCCTCTCAGACTGTGTGAGCTGTAAAGGCTAGGGCTCCCTGGTGGTTTGATATTCAGCCGAGTCTGACTGAAAATGGAAGAACTTGGATCACTTGGTTGTGAATTAAGAAATAAGCACAGCAACAAAGGGAAACACGGTATGACATTTTCTAAATATTTACCAATGGGAGTTGACAATCTGTGAGTAGAGCCAGATCTGACAGTGAATTCTGACTGCCTTCTACACTATTCCTCAATCACCATCTTCATCTCCAAAACCAGGTGACCTTCACCTCTTGGGGTTGTCAGAGGAAAGAAGCATCTCTACAATAAACTCAGGAAATGGGTTTATTATTTACATGATGGCTCTGGCACATGGACCACTGCATTTATGCTTCCTCCCCACATTTCCCATCTAAAATAAAGGAGTAATCAAAGATATGTCTGTAAAAACCAATTGAGTCAATACAAACTACTTTCAAGATAAAATACTTCTGTTCACAGTCATTTTCTGCTTGTAATATCCATGTGGTTTCAGAACCTAGTATCCATGAACTTCCCTGCCAGTCCTCGTTATAAAATCAAATTTCTCATCAGCCCACAAGGCATAGTTATTTTCGCTCCTGATCCTCCTAAGTCCATTAAGAAATGTTAATTTGCAGATCTGAGGTTATAAAAAAATTACAGATAACGAAGAAACATATGTTACATCACTTTAAACCTCCCACTGGTCATGTTTCCTATCTTTTCAGGTCTTGGGCAGAGAGTAAAATTTTGTGTTTGATTTTGAAATTTAAAGTGATGCTCTTCAGGAGCAATTTGGTGATTTTGTTTAGATAAAAACAGGTATCTGACAGTCCCAAAAGTTCTATAAGGTCCTTCCTCATGTATATAAGTATATAATTGTCTTAAGATTTGTACTGTCTCTAGATAGTAACATCCATAACTAGTAAAATATATATGTCTGTACACCTAACAAGCAATGGGGAGATTATAAAACAGTTTTGAGTTTAACACTCACTCATGTCTTCTCTCCTGCCTATCCTCAATACCTCTTCTTTAAGATTTCACTAAAATGAACATATTGGATATTAAAATGTGTCCTCTCATAATCTCCCCAAAAGGAAAGACAACCTCAGTAGTTTTTGTTTTGTTTTGTTTCCGGAAACAGAGTCTTGCTCTGTCACCCCAGCTAGAGTATAGTGGCTTCATCATAGCTCACTGCAACCTCAAACTTCTGGAATCAAGTGATCCTCCTGCCTCGGCCTCCCAAGTAGCTGGGCTACAGGTGTGCACCACCACACCCAGCTAATTTTTCTATTTTTTGTAGAGACAAGGTCTTGCTCTTGCTCAGGCTGGTCTCAAACTCCTGGCCTCAAATGATCCTCCCGCCTCAGCCTCCCAGAGTACTAGGATTACAAGCGTGACCCACAGCACCCTGCCCTCAGTGGTTTGATTAGGCAGAATTTCAGGAAATAAACCACATTGGCCTTAAGAGTGAGTAGGGAAAGAAATAAGCTCGAATGACAGGAAGTATGAAAGGCATGTGCCGTAGCTGCACATAAATGACCAGGTAAATTCTCTCAGGTCTCCCCTTTAAGCAAGTAACTACACAAATGGAAGTCTGAACTCAGTGACCTCCAAGGTCCCTTGCCACTCCAATAGTGTTTGTCTCATGAATTTTTTATAGTCATCCTCCATCCTATCACACTGTCCCTATGTATCATCAAGCCCTCCTGGCCGCTTCTATGACTGAAAGGAAAATCTGTTTTTAAAAAAATCCATGCTCTGACTACTGCCAAAACTACAGCTCTGTCCTTCAAACAATGACCTGCAAATAATGGGCAAGGCTAAAAACCTCTGAGCAAATAAATGCCCAATACTGTCTTCCGGCAGTATTTTTTAAGCTTCTTGGATACAAGCAGAATTATTACCCGAGGTCCTGGGAGTGACGATCGTGAAGCTAAAAAACAATGCTACAACCAAATCTTGCCAACTTGTGCTTCTAGATCCCCCACCAAATGTCTAACCTTAAAAAGAGGGTGGAACCCACCAGCTGAGTTTGAATCCTGGCCCCATCTCTCATTAGCTGTGTGATGTGAGGCAAGTTATTTAATCTCCCTAAACCTGCTTCCTCACTTGCAAAATGCTGATAATATGAGCTACCCTGCAGAGTTACCGTGACAATTAAATAGGATAATATAAAGAAGTCTCTGAGCATTCATTTATTCGTTCCCTCATTCATTCGGCAAAGATTAACTGAGGGTCCATTACCAGCCAGGCACCGAGCTAAGCACTGGTACATAAAAGATAGAATAAATAAAAGCTATTATTATGTTTATTTACCAAAAACAATCTGTTTCCAGAGTTGTGACAGACCTGTCAGACTCTGACTTTCATTCAAAACTTTCATTCACATCTAGTTTGCCTAAAATACTCATTTTTATTTTGTGAAATAGGATCCCAGGTGGGAGTCTGCCTCCTGCCATAACTTCACTCCCAAAGCTAATCATCTAGCGGGTGCTCTGCTATAGGACACCTTCAGAACACTTGGAGGAAGCAATGACCAGAGCAAAAGGTGGTATCCCAGCTCTCCGCTGGGCAAGCTACTCAAGAAAACTTGATATGCCTGTGCTACAAGGCCCGTCCCAGATGCCTGGGAGTTCTCGGGTGCTTTCAATTCCATGAGTGGACTCTGAGTCTTCCCAGAACTTGAGATTAACAGGGCTGGCTCATCCCCAATCATTGCCACTGGGGTACCAATAAAGCTAAAGAACAATAGCTGAGGGATCTAAAGGCCACATTTTCATAAGAGGTTACGTCTTTTAATGGTGCTTTTCTCTAGAGTTTGATAAAATTCTGTATAAATGACCCACCTTTAGAGTCGGTTGTCTTCAAGACTGGTGAGCTCTTCTTCAATGTAAGATTAATATTCCTTTTCCTAGCTAGCCTGAAAGTCTCTGGGCAAGTACAGAGAACCGTGATGCTGGGCATTCAGTACACATTAACAAACGTTTTGCACTTATAAAAACGCATTCCAATGGCATTTTGGAAGCCAGGGCTCTTAGCAAAAGTGTAAAAGGTGGATCCTGGAATAGGAATTGACCTGCCCTGGGTTATAGTGTGGGGGGTGGTTAAAGAGGGAATTCTAGAATAAAATTCAGAACCATCTGTGAAACTAAGGAATAGGTTAGTGGACAGTTTACAGGTGCCTGAAATTTTTGATTTGCACACTCCTCTCCTTTGGGAGCTACCTAAATCACTTTCCTTAGAAACTGAAATACAGATCGCATGGGTTTTGTATGACTGCCTCCTACCTCGAGGTGACAGCCAGGCTCTCCCCACAGAAGTTCTCAGTACAAAAGTGCTGTTACTATATTCCCCCACTCCACCGCCTCCCCCCATCTGCTGCATCTAAAATTTAAATTGCAAAAAACAGTGGCTTCTTTTCATTTTCCTTCGGTGAGTTAAGCGTGTTATTAACTCCTGGCGCCGCTAATTGCTCACTGAAAACAGTGGTTTGGATATTAATAGGCTATAAATCAGGGCCCTACCTGAGGCTCGTCGTCACGGAAACAGTACTCCAGCCCCGCAACCACTTCCCCACCCTTGTAACTATGGACGAGTTGGTGGGAGTTGGGGATTGTTTTAAAGCTCCTGTTATTTCTCTCACTTTCTGCTGTTTCTCAGGACCAAGTCGTTGGAGGGGGAGGCACTGGCGAGGCAGGTGAGGGTACAGTGGACTGTAGCAGCTCAGAGGAGGAGAGGAACTCTTGCAGAGAGGAAAGATAGGGGTCCTCGAAGTATAGCTTGGAACACTCGCATCTTTCCTCCCTCTGCCCACACCGGGCCACTCTTCGCGTCGTTCCCAGAGCCCGGGGTCCCGGTTCCCTCCGCTGCCCTGACCTGTCCCTCCTGCCTGGGCGCTGGGCAGCCGGGGGAGCGCGCAGCCAAGTTCCCCAGACGAGAATACGAGCGACCCCAGGGCTGAGAAGCCGAGCAGAGAGAGCGGCGCGGAGGTCAGGCTGGAGGCAGAATCCCCTTAGCTCCCAGGCCAGGGGGAGGCGGACAGGAACACGCACCCCCTTCACCTCGCTCCCAGCTCCCCCGGGCAACTCTCCAGGATCCGGCTCTCCAAAGCTAGCGCCCAGATCGCCAAGCGCCTCGGAAGCCGGCGCGCGTTCCCGCGTCCCCAGATGATCGTTGCCGCAGCTGCCAGGGCCTCCCGGGCCCCGCACCCCTCCCACCCCACGCCCGGCACCCGGTGCTGTGCCCTCACCCGGTCCCCTGGGCCCCGCGCGTCACTCGCCTCCTGGGCCCAGGGGTCTCCTGCGCTCACGCCGCGCGTCCCAGCCTTGCGCACCCGCACCCAGCTCCCTCGGACCGCCGGGCCCTCCAGGGACTCACCTGCGCTGGGGCTGAAGCGGCGGCCACCCGGAGCCCGGGGGCGGTGGCGGCGCAGGGGGAGTAGGGCAGCGCGGGGCTCCTGGCACAGCGGCCGCCGGGCGCCTGGTGCTGCCGAGCCGCGGACCCGCCCAGAGATATAAATAACATTATCTGAGGAGGGACATTCCTGCCAGGGGACATCGCTGCTGCCTGGACCAGATAGTCCCGCGGCGGGGGCGGGGAGGCGGGGCCGTAGCCTCCCGCAGCGCCAGGCCCAGCCCCCGCCTTCCCCACCCACTCCCGCACCTGCCAATCAGCCTCCGCGCCTGGGACACCTGCCTGGCCTCCGCCCGGCTCCCGCAGCTGGCCTCTGCCTCCCGGCCGGCCGCCTAAACCCCGGGTGTCCCCATCGTCTCTCACCGCCCTTAACCGGGCGCTACCCCGATCCCCCTGCGGCGGGAAGACGGTTGGATTCTGCAGCTCGGGCCTAATTCGTGCGCCCTGACCGGCGAGCCTGGCGGCGAAAATGAGCCCTCCAGCCTTTCCCGCCCTGCGTCCCCGTCGCATACAATCCGATTTTTAAAATACAGTAAAAGACACGCTTAGGCCGTAAGGTGGGAGCGACCGGCGCCGAGGCAGTGCGCCCCCGCTGCGGCGGGTTTGGGAGGGACAGATTGTTTCCCGGGGCTAGAGCGTTAGAAAGCGCGCTCCTGGGCAGGCTTCTCCCGGCTGGCGATGAGAGCAGATGCTGGGAGGGCAGGGGGTGGGCACTGGGCCCGAGGCCCCCACGCCCAGCCTGGGCTCTGTGTCACTGTTTCTACTCGCAAAACCTGGTGTAGTCGAGAACCGGGCAATGCCGGCGACACACAGCCTGCAGCCCCAGGACGCTCGCCCATTGCAGGGACCGTAATCAACAGGCAAGCTACCACACCTGCCCACTAGCACCTCCTGGCAGGCCCGGGTCTCCCAGCGAGCGGGGGCTTCCTCACTGCAAGACTGGGTGGAGTGGGGTAGGCCAGAGGAAACACTAGAACCGGTGGTGCCAAAGGGCATCTCTGAGTCACCCCTGGAGACTCACAGAAGAACATAAACAGCTTGCAAGGCAATCCATTTTCTTGACTTTCTTACGAGACAGGTCATCGTTCAATAAGATTTGCTGCACACCTTGCTGTAGCTTTCATCCCTTTTCTCCACCCGCAGTGCCTGGGATGGTTCCTCACCAGCCAGCAACCCAGGTAATCTCAGTCAGTATGGAGATGGCAGTGGAAATGAAAAGTGCATAGATGCAGTAAGAAACTTTTAACTTTTACTGATTCTGCCTGGTATTCTTAAGAAGGGAACAGCCTTACTCCTGAGTTATTTGCTTGGGAGTAAAATTATGCTGTTTTCCAGGATTCACCAGGAAAAGGGTGTTTAATTGCCAGATGTTCAAGCTTAGTTTATACATTGAACGTATACAAAGATATTTCACTTCCTGCTGCAGTCTCACTTCCTGAGAGTGAGCATTTAGACACTGAGATGTGTTAAGTGGGGCAAACTTCCCAGGTATTATAAAGACACAACTCTCTAACCCATCCCCCTCTTGTCTGGGCCCTCCTTACAGCTCAATTTTCCAAGAGACACTAGTAATATAGGAAAGATGATACAAGAACATTCGTGGTCATCCATTAGATTAGCAGTGATCTCCTCCCTTCCTTTGCTGATAACATTTAGGAACCCATTTGTTTATTACAGAATTAAAAACAGACAGGTCTTACTCATGAAACAAAATTATTTAAAAATCAAATTGTGGCAAGGAAAGCTCAAGAAAAACAGGCCAACTTCAAAAGCTGAGACTGTTACATATCTCAAGTAGAAATCCTTGATCTATTTTTGATAGAAAAAATGGAGGAAAATTATGTATTTATGTTTTTTAAAAACCTTGTATGAATAAACTTATTAAATACATTCACGATTCCCTAGAATTATGGTTCTGCAGCTACATAATTATATACTCCATGATACAGATAATTCCTTAGCTGTAGCTTTGTGGCACTGCACTGAATAGTTGTACACATATTTTTCTTTGTAGCCTTAAAATTTATAATTTTCAACCACAAGAAAAAATTAATATGATAAAAGCTCCCAATCAGCAGGCAGATTACCCCAAGATTTTACAAACCAGCTCAGCTGCTTTAGTTATCTCCACTTTAGCTGAAAGCTAAATAATTCAATACAACCTCATTTGCTACGGAGCCTGTTATCCTCGCAGCATCCCCAAATGCTTCCCAGCTAATAGAGTTACGGTGAAATGATAAATCACAACTGAGGGGGAGAGGAAGTTTAGAAGTACCCAGGCTTACGTGAGGAAAAGGGGCAGATCCCAGGGCACAGGAATGAGAAATTGGGGAGGGTGGAAGAAGGAAAAGCTTACAAAATGGTTCATTATCGAGGTCATTGTTGTGGGCAACAGGGATCAAGTCTGCAGGGACCTCCTCGGAATAGTATAGAATGCCTCTCAGAATTGTCTGTGACAGGCAGGAGATTGGCCCTCATCCTGGCTGGTTAAGGAGCTGCCCCTGCCAGCCTCCCAACCATGTTGACATCCCACACTTCCAAGCTACCCAGCAAGCTCCGCCCAGGCAGCCTGCAGCTCTGGAAGAGTTCTGGGGCCAGAAGAGGTGTGCATTTGAGACTAGATGCTGTCAGCCATGGGGTGAGGGGTAAGCCCTCCTAGAACTGTCTGCCCAGCTCTAGCTACAATCAATAGGTGAGGCCAAGAGGATATAAGTCAGGACACTAGAGTTATCTAACATACGAGGGAGCTTTCTGTTTCTATAGTCTCTGAATTTTGCACAATGAGCCTGCATTATTGGATAGTAAGTAGAGACAATACAGGAAATAATAAGCAAAGATTGGATGCAGATGGTGGATTGAGCACATGCATTTAGCTTCTCTTATCCCAATTTCATAAAAAGATATGTCTTAAAAAGAGAATAAGCATCTAAAAGCACAGGGAAATAAGAAAAGATTAATGTTCGGAGAATGTTTGGGAAATCCTGAAATATAGAAAAGAGACAAGATCTGATTCACAGAGAAACAAAATCAGAGGAAACTAAACAGGCACAGGAGAAGGAAGAGTTTAGGGATATTTTAAGCAAGAGTCAAAGGATTCAAGAGGAGGAGGGGACCTGGAACAGAATAATTCACTGGGGAGCCTCCTCCTTCCTGCTTACATTGAGTATCAGGTGTTTGCCTGCGGGATAAAGTTAGTGGGATCCTGGGACCCAGGGAGCAGAGCCCAGGTATCTACTGACCCCTGGAAATGGCAGGGACCCTTCACTCTCTCGAGATAGCATGTCTTGCCTTCCTTCACAGCCCCTGAAGACAGGTGTGCTAAACAGAAATGGCAGGCAAACCCATTCCCAGGTAAGAGATGATAGGACTGCAGCACAATTCACAATCACAAAGATGTGGGATCAGCTCAAGTGCCCACCAGTTCATGAGTGGATTAATAAAATGTGGTCTATGTACACCGTGGAGTACTACTCAGCCATTAAAAAATGAATTAATACCGTTTGCAACAATCTGGGTGGATCTGGAGACTATCCTCCTAAGTGAAGTATCACAAGAATGGAAAAACAAACACCACATATACTCACTATTAAATTGGAACTAACCTAACAGCACTCATGTGCACAGATGGAAGTAAAACTCAATGGAAAGCATGCAGGTGGGAGTAGGGAGGAGGGCATGCATGAAATCGTACCTAACAGGTACAATGTACACTATCTGGGTGATGGGCACACTTATAACTTTGACTCAAGCAGTACAAAAGCAATCCATGTAACCCAAACATTTGTACCTCTGTAATATTCTGAAATTACAAACAAACATGATAGGACAATCAAGTCACCAAACACATTGCAGGGGGAGGGGAACCCCTACCAGGAAAGAGAAGCATCAAACTCAACTAACAGAAAGAAATAATATCAGAGGAAATTAAGTGAATAAAGGAAACAGAAAATTAATTTTAAATGAACTTTACTCAGCAATATTTGAAAGGATATTGCATCCATGACAAATAATCAGTGAGAAATCTTAGAAATTCAAAAAGTTATTTCTGATATTGAAAATCTATTAGCTGATAAGCAGAAAAGACCAAGGTGAAGAACAGATTAGTGCAAGCAGAAGCCAACAAATTTTCCCCAAACACAGGGCAAAAGACAAATGAGATGGAAAGATGGGGACCCAGGTGAAAGCCATATAGGCAAGATCCCCAAGGTGCAATGTCTGCTTAGGAAAAGTTACAAAAGGAAAGAAAATAGAGTGGAAGAAGATATTCATGAGAAAGTAGAATAAAATTTCTCAGAGTGGAAGAAAAATATGAATTTTCAGACTATAAAATCCTACTGAGTTTAGAGTCAGATGAAGATTTTTAAATATAGTTTACAGTTTTATGAACAGTTTTAAAGTTTATGATTTTATTTATAAAATCTAAGATCTTGAAGAAATTAAATCACAAACCAAAAACTATAATAAACTAGACTAACTTGCTGTGTCTTGAATTAAATTGATCCTTAAAAATATTTTGAATCACGGAACCAAATTTGTTTGTTTGAAATAAACCATTTTGAATTATATATATATATATATATATATATGCTACTGAAAAACATAAATACCAAACCAAATAAACCTGAACCTACCTGATGTTCCACTCAACTCAAATCCCTGCTAACGACAATGGAGGAATCAAGAATTCATGATAATGCACAGAAAATAGTGCCTAGAGCTCAATAAACATTACTTCTCTTCTTGCCAAGAGATACATTTCGTGAAGCTAAGCTGAAATTTCCATTCCATTTCTGGAAACATCTAGGGACATCACATCCTCCACACTTTCAAAGACAAGAAGCAGGAGGACCAATTCAAAAAGCCACCCTTTGCTATATAGAGGCACTAAGGACTAGAGACAAAACTTTCCCATCAGATGCTTCAAATAGAACGGACAATGGAAGGAACCTGCAGCAAGTTTGCAAACATCAAACTGACCACCCTCTGAAGGAGCAGGTGACACAATTTCAAATTTCCCTCCACCAGTAATGGAAAAAAGCAGAACAAGGCTTGCATCCCATCATCCGCCCATCCATGGAAGCATTAAACAGGCTTCGGAATGAATGAGCATCTTTTCTTCCTTTACAGGATTAGATTTTGTTACCTTGTGGAAGCTTGTGTAGATGTAATGTCAGGCTTATATTGGGGTGTGCTGATGCACTGGTGCCTGCAGGTGCTACTGTCCGTCCTACTGAAGTTGCCTTGTGCAACAGGCTGTATTATTTTGCTAGGGCTCCCATAACAAAGTGCCATATACTGGGTGGCTCAAACACAGAAATTCATTTTCTCACAGTTCTGGCGGCTAGAAGTCCAAGATCAAGGTGCTGGCAGGGTTGAGTTCTTCTGTGGCATCTCTCCTTGGCTTATGGATGGCAGTCTTCTCCCTCTGTCTTCCCATCGTCTTCTGTCTGTGTGCACCTGTGTCCTATTCTCTTCTTATAAGGAGTTATGTTGAATTAGGGCCCAGCCATATGACCTCATTTTACTTTAATTATCTCTTTAAAGCCCTGTCTCTAAATACAGTCACCTTCTGAGGTACTGAGGATTAGGACTTCAATATATGAATTTGTGGAGTGGGGATCCAATTCAGCCCATAGCACAGGCCTCTCATCTTTCCTTACAATTGCTTCTGGAACCTCCTATCTGCTCACCCATTCTCCAGTTTCACTCTCCCTCAATTCTTCTTCCATGTAGTAGCCAAAGTGTACATACAAAAAAGGAAATCTGATCCTGTCACTCTTGCTCCTTTAAGTCATCCATTGGCTCCCTATCGTTTTCAGGATATAGTTTTAAATTTCCCAGCACTTAGCATAGTACCTGACACATAAGATGTACTCAATAAAGGCCTGATGAGTGAATGAGTGAACAAATGAATGGATGAATGAATGAATGAACAAATCATGCAAACTAAAAGAGTTTGCAATCTTCAAGATTAACCAAAGAAGTAGGTTATTCAAAGTCATTTCTATTTGGCTTAAAGATGCATATTTGTGATTTTTTTCAGGAGATTCACTTTCCTATTGATGTTTGAAAAAGGCGATTTAAATGAATGAATGTTACCTGAGGCATGACTGGCAATATTTGTACCTGAATTTCACCAGCTCCTCAACCACTTTGGCACATCTGTACCTCACTTACTGTCTGTGGGTGAGAAATGGGGTCACAGTTATCACCAAGTTCATCTGTGGGGCAGGGGTCTGCCATCTTCCATTGTCTTCATAATGAGGTAGAGCAAACACAGTAGTGATTGTTCAGATGGCTTTTTGTCCCTGTTGGTTCCACGCTGTCAGCGCCATTTTCAGACCTCATCCTTGGGCAGTGGTGCTACGCTAATCCCCATGCTCCAATGTGCCAAAGCCTTGAGCACACAGGATTAAGAACATAGGGAGGTGGATCAAAAAGCATTTTAAGGGGTGAGTTAATGTTGTTTTGATATTAACACTCTATCATGAGTGCCCTACAGAATGGATAGTCAACATGTGGACAATCAAGAGTACCTAACCCCCAAACCTTTGTTCTCTTTCTTTATTAATATTCTATCAAGCCAGAAACTCAAATCAAGGAGAGAAAAGACAATTTTAAAAAATCAAATTTGTTAATATGAAATGACAGCTGGAGTTTTAACAATCAACCAATTAAACACTTGCGTTTATATGATAATTATTGCCAGTATAAATGGTCTTGTTAATTGCTTTTATTTGTTAGTGAGCAGTTTCCAAATTCACAATTTTTTTTTTCATAATACTAACCAAGACCTTTGGGAAATTTTCAATAAAGGTTGGAAAGATATTGCAATAAAAGACTATATTACCTCTGCAGATTCATCTCATTTTCTATTTTGTGGGATATTTCTACAGCTGCTCAACTTCCATTTGAATGTTTCTTTTTTCTTTGTTTTTGTCTTTGTTTTGAGACAGGGTCTCACTCTGTGGCCCACGCTAGAGTACAGTGGCATCATCATAGCTCATTGCAACCTCAAACTCCTAGGCTCAAGCTATATCCTTCTGCTCAGCCTCCCGAGTAGCTGGGACTACAAGTATACACCACCATGTCTGGCTAATTTTTTTTTATTTTTGTAGACACAGGGGTATCACTGTTACCCAGGCTGGTCTTGAACTCCTGGACTCAAGTGATCCTCTTGCCTTGGCCTCCCAAAGTCAGCGTGAACCACTGCACCCAGCCTGAATATTTCTTCAATGCTTTAAAGTCTACAGGAAACTGATTCAACTCAAACATGTATTTTATAGAACACATATAGAATAAAACTGGTTCTTATCGAAAACATAATTTTCTTCATTTTGTGTATGTCAAATTTTATTTTTAGAAGATTATTTATCATTTTCTCTTTTCAAATGCCTTACAATAATTTATATTCAATTTCATGGAGTGACTTGCTATCATTATCCTTGTTGCTAGTAAAAAAAAACCAAGAAACTTTGTTTTTACAAAGATCATATAGAAATCCAAATCTCTTGCTTATTAAAGAGTTGTTTATCCAAGAAGCAGTATCTCATGATCTTTAACAAGTTCCCATTTAACGTAGATGATCCATATTATAGTCTAATATTTTAAGTCAATAATTAAGTCAAGAATTTAGCCCCAAATTATGCTAGGCATGTACAGTAACAATTGTGTGCTGATTTTTCTATCCCATCATCATCTTAATCATCAAAATACACTTAACTTAAGCACCCACCTATGGACCTTCCGTAGCAGAAACCAAACCAAGTGAAAACTCTAGGCCTTTCTTTTGCGAGGCGTTCCAAGTTGCACACGAGCATTGGCATTCCATCCATGACCCCAACCACCACCTAACCCTATTTCTCAACTCTCACCCTTCACCTCCACCAAATACTGCCAGAAATAAACAAGTAGATACCTGTTCCATATGATTTTAAGTACTTGATACATCCCTTGCCTTCATTCCAAAGACTATGCAGGATAGTTCCTTATTTCATAAATAAAACATATATTAACATGCAATGACCCTGGGAGGAGATAGCTTTTAAGGTAGGATCTTTTAGTATTGGAGTAAGGAAAAAAGTGAGTGCCATTTAGAGGCATTTTAATAACCAAGTAATATTTTTCTAGAATGTGGCAGAGTAGACTGGAAAGATCAGTAGTTGTAAAGTCAAAAGACTTGGATTCTACTTCCTCTTAACCTCTCTGTGCAACAATTTCTCATCTGCAAAATGACGGCATTGAATTAGCTAGTCTCTAAAGACTCTTTTATCTCTAGCTTTCTATATTTTATGCTTAGTACTAGATGTTCATTATAATAATGAAAAGTTGGAAATCACTTTAATGTTCATAAAAATGGAATTGGTTAAACCAGTCATGGTGTTTAGACACACACATACACATATAAATTCTATGTAGCCATGTAAGTGATGATGTGGTTTTATACTTATTAATTGGGAAAGATGTCATGACATACTGTTGAACTTTTTAAAAAAGTAGGTTCCAAATACTTTCCATTTTACTAATAAATAAAATATTTTATACCAGGAAGGATATTCCTAAATCTCTAAGTGATTTCTAAATGGTGGGATTTAGAGTAATTCTTCCTTCTGTATTTTTCTATGATGTTTGGGTGTTTTATAAGCATAGAATAGTTTCATAATAAATAACAAAGTTATTTGCCTGTAATCCCAGCACTCAAGGAGGCCGAGGCAGGAGGATCGCTTGAGGTCAGGAGTTCAAGACCAGCCTCAGCAAGAGTGAGACCCTGTCTTTACTAAAAGCAGAAAGAAATTAGCTGGCCAACTAAAATAGAAATTATTAGCCGGGCATGGTGGCACACGCCTGTAGTCCCAGCTACTTGGGAGGCTGAGGCAGGAGGGTCACTTGAGCCCAGGAGTTTGAGGTTGCAGTGAGCTAGGCTGATGCCACAGCACTCTAGGCTGGGCACCAGAGTGAGACTCTGTTTAAAAAAAAAAAAAAAAAGTTATTTTCAATTTGGGGAAAAGTATAATAAACTGTAAATAGCAAATATTAGATCCTTTCTTGCAAACAAGCTTTGATAGAAAGGAGGGTAAGGACAAGAATAAAATAGCAGTGAACTAAAGGAAAACAATGTCTAAATGTTTTCATCAATAACTCAGATAATGAAGTAAATTTGCCATGAAGGTAAAAAAAAAAAAAAATTATTCTTTTAATACAAACCCGGCACGGCTGACCTGCTTTTCTGTCTGGGATACCCTGGCCAGTGTGGGAGATGGATTCACTTGGCCCCTGCGCACTCCCTCACCAGTCCATCCTATGCACATGGCAAGGTCTGTCAAGCCATCAGACTGACCACTGGATGCAATCTGAGGCTGTGGAAAGGAATAGTCCTGTCTCAGTTCATTGCTATAACAGAATACCACAGACTGGGTAATGTATAATTAACAGAAATTTAATTGGAAAGTCCAAGATCATGGCACTGGCCTCTGGCAAAGCCCTTCATGCTAAGTCATCCCATGACTGAAGGCAGAAGGGGAAGAGAGCGCCAAACTCACTTTTATGACAAACCCACTCTTGTGATAATGAACATACTCCTGAGATAATGACATTAATCCAATTGTGAGGGCAGAGCCCTCATGACCAATCACTTCCTCAAGGTCCCATCTCTCAACACTATTACATTGGGGATTAAGTTTCCAACACATGAACCTTAGGGGACACATTCAAATTACAGCAAATCCTAACCATTTTATGACAGCATTGAGCTTATAACTTTGTCTTCTTTACTACCATTCTTTGTTTCCTAAGGTTGCCTAATCAATCTTGATAATTACACTTATCAAATAAACATGAAAAAATGCAGAATTAGTTAATTAGAAGATAGATTAAATCAAGTAGGAATTCATTCATTAGTCAGCAAAGGAATACATTTTGTGTGTGTTTTTTAAGAGACAGGGTCTTGTTATGTTGCCCAGGCTGGCCTCAAACTTCTGGGCTCAAGTAATCATCCCACCTCAGCCTCCCGAGTAGCTGGGACTACAGGCTCATGCCATTGCACCTGGATAAGAATAAACTTTTAAAATAAAAAATGGTTGGCCAGGCGTGGTGGCTCACGCCTGTAACCCTAGCACTCCAGGAGGCCGAGGCGGGAGGATCGCTTGAGGTCAGGAGTTTGAGACCAGCCTGAGAAAGAGCGAGACCCCGTCTCTACTAAAATAGAAAAAAAATTAGCCAGTCAACTAAAAATAGAAAAAAAAAAATTAGCCAGGCGTGGTGGCTCGTGCCTGTAGTCCCAGCTATTTGGGAGGCTGAGGCAGGAGGATCACTTGAGCCCAGGAGTTTGAGGTTGCTGTGAGCTACACTGATGCCATGGCACTCACTCTAGCCCGGGCAACAAAGCGAGACTCTGTCTCGGTAAAAAAAAAAAAAAAAGATAAAATACAAAATGGTGAATAACAGTTTTAACCCAAGTTGAAAATTGACAGGAAAAATACTTCTTGTGGGAGATCATAAATAAAATACAGGTCAACGCTGTGGTTGTTGTCATTCAAAAAGTGTGAGGCATGGTCGCAGCACCCAACAGGAGGATCTCAATGATGGATGAGAGATCTGCAAGTCTGACAGCTTAAGCTTCTGATGCACTGTACTTGAGGGATCCTTCTGTTGCTGACTTAAATTATTACTACAAGTCAAGGACAGCCTGTGTATAATTTAGGGTAGTATCTTTTACAAATGTATTTATTTTATTTGTCATATTTTGCTTCCTGAAAGGATTTTTGAGGAGGTTCTTGCATTTTATTTACCAGAGCAATGTCTTATATCAGTCTTCTCTTCCCAACTAGATTGTATAATGCTTGATGCTTAAAAATATGTCTTAAGTTTCTCTTCTATTGCCCAGGGTGCCTGTTATGATGTTTAATAATGACAGATGGGCAAAAATAATGCCGAACATTTTAATAGTTAGCGTAAGTACATAGTCACTACTGGTTGCTTTAATGAGTAAAGCCACGCTGCAGAGTCTAGCTCATCTCCTGGAGCCCACAGAAGACATGGTGAACACAGGGTGACCATATGTCCCACTTTGCCCAAGACAATCCTGGTTTGCATCTATTGTCCTGATATAATCATTAATAATGTTCCTTCGCACTCTCAGAAGTGTGCTGGTTTGGACAATAAATTATATAATGACTTTATTGATCAGCCACATCCAAGGAGCTTCCCAGTAAATTCCAATATACAAAAAATAATTTGGCTTTAATAGTAAATGAAAGGCTGGTCCGATGGTAGTGGGTTATCAGAACTTATTAACATTAGTGTCACTAAAATTGGTATTCAACCCCCCACTGCTAAATTTGACTGGCTTTTAAAAAAAAAAATAGTAAATGAAAGCTTTGTGGCAAAAGATAACCACAAAGTACAAAGTTAAAATTATATTACTAACTACTTGCTATTTCCTACGTAAGATTGTCTATTTCTATATAAATTTAAGTCAATTCTGCCCTCTACTGTCTTATGACAGTATTATGACACCATGAAGACAGAATTGTTTCAGCTTCATTGATGAAAGCTGATTGTGTTAGTACTGTTGATTACTTTAGAGTGCAGGTCCTCAACCTTGCCTACTGCTATATTAGCTTTAAAAAATCCCCACTGCCGGCTGGGCGCGGTGGCTCACGCCTGTAATCCTAGCACTCTGGGAGGCCGAGGCGGGCGGATCATTCTGAGCTCAGGAGTTCCAGAACAGCCTGAGCAAGAGCGAGACCCCGTCTCTACTAAAAATAGAAAGAAATTGGCCAAACAACTAAAAATAGAAAAAAAAAA